>JAULKM010151382.1:0-17234 GCA_032355605.1 Rubia tinctorum | reverse complement strand
GACAATATTTACAAACGTGATTATATTTATACTTAAATAATTTTCTTTTTATGTTGTTCCAAACAATAAATATTAAATTTTATACATTACGTATAACTTAATTGAATTTATTATTAGATTTCTAGTTGAATTTACTTACTTAACTACACCTGGAACTCGTTAAAACATTAATGATAATCAGCAGGAATCGATGAAGTTGTTGTTCGAAATTGACCTGCTAAGGGTATATATTAAGATATTTTTATGAATTTAAATATAGAAGTATGTATCAAGGACTGGAATGACTACGTGTGCCATTCGTGAACATATCGATGCCTATACAATTATGATGCAGTTTCGTGTAACTGTTTTAAAATTTCAAAGTATTTTTTAAAATTTTAAATTAAATACAATCCTAGCACCGGTATAGGTGCTATATATTTTGCTACCACAATTTTAACGGTAAAAATTACTATTCCGATCATAAGCACATGTATTAGCACCAATATATGTCATTCAGCCAAAACTGGTGCTGAAAAATGTTAAATTCAGACATGTTTTCTTGATAGACACCTGTATCTAGCATTTGTATTCAATGAAACAGTGTTGGATTTATTAAAATGCATCAGTATTTTGTTTCATTTACCAGATTATCGGTGCCTATAAAATTCCTAGTACCGATATTACTCTCCCAACAATGACATACCATGCCTATAAACCTATTTATTAATAATGTATAATTAGAAGTTACAAGTTAGAACGAAATAGAACCTGATAATAGTGCAGTTGTAACAATAATATTATTGAAACATAACCCAAACCAACCCAAATTTAATCGGGTAGAATAATAATCCTATCTAAAATGAACCAACCCGAAATATATCCGAATCCAATATGAAATATTATGAAAAATAAATGACATGATTAGACCCAAACAAAACTCCAGTACAAAAATTGACACTATAGTAACCTGATCTGATCCAATCGACAATATTTTGACCCGACCCGACCCGACCTAACCTGAATATAAAAATTACTCAAAAGTAACCCGACCTGATATTAACTCAATCCGACACGACCAAACCCGAGGAAAAAACTGACACATTTTCAACCCGACCCGATAGTAACCCAACCCAACCCGACACAAAAAACTGAAATCAACACGTTTCGACCCGACCTCTTTCAACCCGACACGTTTCCAACCCGACACGAACCCGACACGATAACCCAAATTGACACCTCTAATTATATCAAAGAGAATTTTCTCTATTATCAAGATTTAAATTGAATTTAAGGGTGGGTAGGGGCGAAATGAACCAAACATCAAATACTTGAATTTAGGGGTGGGAAAGGTGGGAATTAGTGTGGACCTGCTAACATGATCACCGAGTGATGTGTCTATTTTATACGGTTATTTTGGGGGCTTTTTGGATTCACTTTTGTACACTTTTGTGCTTTAAATGTGGCATTTTGCCTTGAAATTATCTAAAATAAGTTAAGAGTGACTTTACGCTTTTATTACTTTTCTGTGGGATTTTGTGTGACAAGGTAAATGTCAGAAGACTTTGAAGATTTTGAAGACTATTTTTGAAGACTTTCTTTTGAGCTTTGAAGACTAGAAGGATTAAAAAAAGTGATGTAAAGAGAAGGACTTGAGACAAGGAGAAGAAAGAAATCAAGATGCTGAATATAGCCTCCGTAGTGACTCGCGGTGGTCTCGTCGCGAGTCTCGATGGACGGGTGGCCAGAAATATTTTGTACTATAAATACCAAACCCCATATCCTCTCTCTTCATAACCCCTTTTTCTTCCTACGATTTTCTGTGTTTGAAACCCTGGTTCCTTCTTCTTCTTTTCTTAGTTTTTGTAGATTAGTTATGTGTTTTCATTATATAGGCTAGTAATCTCCTTGGGAACAATGGATTGAAGATTCCTTATCCATGTCTTGAGAATCATTTCTATCTATTTAATGTTTTCTCTATTGTTCATTTATTGTGCTTTGAATTTGGTTGTTGAATACAATAATGGTATTGGAAGTTTGAGTATATGAATTGCTTGTATGATTATGTGTTAGGGTTGGGAGAAAGTAGCTAATGCTCCTTTCTTTTGATATGAAATCCAAATGCATGAATTAGAACTTCTAATATGGATGATGATTTGATGAATACTAGATAAATGTGATAATGTCGAATTCTTTATCATGTTTTCTTTGTGTAGCAAATAGGAGAAGTTTATGAATGTTGAATGTTCTTGGCTAATCTTAGGTAAATGCATGAATTGGTTCAATGCTTAGACACAATATAGTATTTATAAGTGTTACCAAACTTGTTGATTCTTTGTACTTAATGCCACTAATGAAATATTTTTAGGCTTTGAATGACTAAAGGGGTCATTATTGAGGTTTAGTAAGAGATGTCGAATTCACTCTTGTAAACTATTATCAAAGAAGAGTATAATATTTATCTTCACAACAAATAGTTAAAGTAGTGAATAGGTTGTAGATTCAATGATGGATAAGAGGTTCAGAAGTGGATATCAATTGCCCCAAAAACTTTGTCATTTGTAGTTTTTATCATTTTTATTAGTTTGTTGCATGATTGTCATAGTTAATTAACCTTGCTAGTTATCTTGTTTTTACTTTCATAACATAGGAAAACCAACCCAAACCCCCCTTCTTTACCTGCTTATATATATGTATATATAAATATATCTATATCTAGGCTTATATTCACCCTTATATGCATGAACCCTTAGGAAAATCCCTCTTTTCTGTGCACGACCCCAATTTGCCACTATCTACTTAATTCTATTTAGTAAGCATTTAGGGCTTATAGATTGTATCTTTGAGAGTTATGACGACGACCTCCCACCGAGGGGGACTGGAATTTCTCGAAAAGGGTACATTGTAAGAGAAATGTTCAAATACAGTGTAGACTTCCGACTGGTTCGGTTCGAACCACTAAAATCCAATAGCAATATTCAAATATCAGCCACCTTCTCACAGAGTTTCCAATATACTGTCCTAATTAACTTCTAAAGCAACTAAAATAAAAATGAATAGTTCCTAAAGTGTAATATTCGGGTTTCTCCATAAAGTGAAAGTCCTTTATAGAAAGTAGGAGACAACCCCGGTCATTTTGGTTACCAAAAAAACTTTTTAAAATGTAAGAAAACTCAAGGGAAAATACGAAAGTATATATCATGACACAATATGATCAATCAAATAACTTTCTACTTACTCAGACTACATATCTGGACTGTAGATTATGAACGGAGTCGTCAAAGGTAAGTTGTTGTAAATATCTTGACTTGGATTTCTCCTATACAAACATATAGACCAGATCGGAAGCCAACTAAATTTAACAAAGCAAAAGGAGCCGGCAGAAAAATTTAGAATTGGCAGAGACAAATGCGACTAAATATTTTAGCAAAAAAGACCTAGTTTTTAAAATAAAAACTACCCCATTATTGATGAAAAGGCAAATAAAAATTGAGAGCTAAAAAAATAAAATACAAAATAATTAATGGCCTCCCACCTGAAAGGAAAAATGAAGTGGAGAAAAACAAAAACAAAAACAGAGAAGTACCCCTCGCAAAGAAACAACCGCACCTATTAAAGTAGCTAAAAGAATTATGAAATTAGTTTAACTAAAGTTAAAGGGGGGGGGGGGGGGGAAATTATTAAAAAGATATTGATAGAATGTAAAACTCACAATTGTTAGGGTTGTGCATATTGAAATCTATAAATCTTACAAAAATAACAAATTTTGACCAGGGCCAGTCCAATGTAATTTAAGGCCCATGTGGAAAAAGAAATTGAGCCCTTATATTATTATTTTTTGTTCAATGTAAAATATATAATGAATATTTATTGAAAATATAAATGTATTGAATTGCAGAAAGTATATTAAAGAATGGAAGAAGAAAAAGGTTCTTTTTTAATCTGAAAATAAAAAGGACAATACAAAATTTGTTAGACCGACTAACCGTTAGATGGGTCATTTATATTTTACATAACTAATGGACTGATTTTTAATATTTATTTTAAAGTATTTCTATAAGGCTCATATAACTTTGACAAAATTTTTATGCATAAAAATTGTATTTTGACTTTAAAAATTATTGAAACAAAAATTTTCATGATTGTTCTAACCGATAGTCAGTCGAACAGGAGACTGCAATAATTCTTCTTTAAATAAAAAGGCTTAAAAAGGTCTCCATTAAAGAGGAAAACAAGAACCTAACTAAAAAAGACATGAAATTGTGAGAAAAATTTAGATTTTAAATGGCACAAATGATTAAAGAAGTCAAGAAATTAAAATTGTCAAAATTCTCAGAGTTAAATTAAAAGAAAAAATGCATACAGTGGCTGTAATTAAAAATTTTGAGGTCTCCAAAATTTTAGGCTAAGTGCGGGTGCACATCTCGCACTGGTCTTGGGCCAGGCTTGCTCTTGACCAAGTGTAACCCCACACTTAGCTATGTCAACTTCGCCAAGTGTCACTTCCACACTTAGCCACATCAACTTGTCATCTGTCACTCTTTAAATGTATCCCCATTTAATGTTGTATCTACTTTGTTATTTACCTTCCTTGATGGCAACCGTAACCTTTTAAACCTTTACATTTTAATATTTTGTCAAGGTTTCCAATCACTCTCATCTCTCCCTTCTCTCTAAACACTAGTACTGATGACAGTCAAAACTCCTTGGAAGGCTTACCAGAAACCTAATGGCTACCAATCCCAGCTCTGGGGGGATAAAAAACTTTTCTAGGAGCTTTCCAAACTAAACATCACCTAGAGTTTCATCACTACCAAACAATCCAGAAATTATCCCTGAATAGAACATTTTGGAGAAATTGCCTTCTTCTATACTGACCCGAATGTCTATACTGCATTTTTCCGATTAAGGCACTACTCTAATGCCTTAATCGGAAAATTCCTTAAAGGAAATCCAATGACGGAGCAATTAGAAGCGTCTTTTAAAATAGACAAATTTATTTGTCGCTACCAATGGAGGTCAATAAATTTCAAGCATATCCTCGTTCGATTTGAGCTAATTGAAGATTATCTTCCTTCTTTATAGGTTCTGTTTCTTTCTTCTCTTTATTTTTGTTTTGCCCAGAAGTGTTGAATCCAATGCAATACATGGGTTCAATGCTTAGGGAGTAGTTAATTTACTTGGGGATTATATTTGTATTCATGTGTTAATGTCTATTTTGTGAGATCTCTTATGCCTACCTATTTCTATGTGTTTTGTGATTATTATGTTGGCTTGTTCTTAATATTCTTGTGAATTTCATGATTGTCACACTTTCTTGGCACAAAAATAAGTCTACTTTCATGTTGGTGTACTATTTCTATCCCCGTGGAAATGGAACTAGAAGTGCACACGAAGTTTAACGTTGTTAATTATCATGATTGACCATGCTCTAGTTAGCCGACCAATGAGGTCCGAAGGGTTGCAGGTACAGATAAATTAGGGAGAAAACTAGGATTATTTTATTAATCCCAGAGCCATCGATTATATGCCTACTTCCTTTACCTTTGTAGGCTTTAGGGCAGTTCGTTCGTGGTGTTCCGCCCGAGACTGAATCGCCCACGGGAGAATCAGACCTGCACAATGAGCCATAGCCTTTATTTCATTCTCCTAGTTTTAGAGGTGAGGCTGAAGAAAGATTTTATACGCGCACCTCTATGTGAGTGATAGTGGGATGTTTTGATCATTATCCACACCATACAACACGAACACTAGAATAGGGTTTAGTTATTGTATTTGATGAAATCGATGAACAAAATGACATTAATAATATTATGCAAATATTCCCCGAGTGTTAGTTTATATTTTAATTCTTTTGAGCAATTGAATGCTAGTAGTTGTTAGTACAAACTCCTTCCAATGACTGTTTTCATAACACTATTTATTCCTAACACGTGGTCAGATTCAGGACCCAACCACGGTTATATTTAGTTTATTATTAGATTCCTAAAATATTTATGGACGGTCCAGGTTCTTGCCACTATCTGCCATTCTTGGTAGTATAGTAGTATGAACGGGAGCAACATATAAAATTTATCATTGACCCTTAATAGTTGTGGCAGCCTCCTCTCGTGTTTTTAACGACACTCGAGAGGGGATGGGTTAGGACTAAAGGCCGGGTTATATTTAGTCGATATGGGCTTTAAGACGAACTTAGGCCCTATCAATTCTGGTGAAATTTTTTTCTTGCCTTCCGTATGCTATTCTATGTCTGAATCGGAGAAACAATCTTTTTGTGAGATATTTAGAATTGTTAAGGTCCCGACCGCATATTCTTCCAACATTAGTACCTATGTTCTAGCTTATCAGTTGAAGTTGGTTGGGTTTCAGTCCCATGATTGTCACAATCTAATGCAGGAATTGAATGTCATTGCGATTTGATCTTCTTAACCATTCCATGTAAGAATATGAATTACGAAGCTTTGTCTGTTTTTCAAGTCCATTTGTAGCAAAACATTATTATGTTGAAGTTGGACCGTTTGCAGCCTATGATTATTGAAGTTTTATGCTGGATGGAAATGCATTTTCCACCATCATTTTTTGACATTATGGTTTTGTGTTTCTAAGGTAGATGTCATTTAAGAGGAACATGAAAATATTTAAGCATTTTGCAGAGGTATGTGGCCAAAAAGGTCATCGAGTTTTGTAACGATTATTTGAAGGAGGTTGATTTGGTTGGGGTTATAACTCATATACATGATAGACGGTTGGAAATCATCGGGTTAGGTAGGTGAAAATTTTAAACACCGCCCATCTTTATGTTTTTCAAAATCATGAAGATGCTGTCCCATGTATAGAGGCTAGGCTCTTCAATTACATAGTAGGATTTTTGTCATGGTTGTGTGAACACGTAGCTGTTGGCGACCATCCTATGACGGTGAAATTGTTGGATCGCAGACCATTTGGTACTATAGAGGATAATATGTCAATTGTTGTATGTTTGCAAGAAAATCAGGGGATGGTAAGGGTTTGTCTCAGAACAACGGAGTCTCTCTTGTTTCTAAAGCTTTTCATGTCACTAATTGAAATGGTAATGATCTAGTGTACGCTCAACAGTGTTACTTTTGGACAATTTCAGATATCTGGGAGCTTGACTAAGTCACTATGTGAATTGTTGTTTGTAAATGTCAGTGGGTAGATTTCAACAATGGACAGTGCATTGAGGATTTTGGTTCCAAACCAGTCGACAGAAGTTAGATCAGTTGGAAGGAAGATCCTTTTATCTTGGCCTCTCAAGCACACCAGGTTTTGTATATGAGAGACCCTTCTAATCCTAGGTGAGAGATTGTAGTGGAAGGTAAATGTACATTTTTTTGAAGATTATGTTGACGAAGAAATTCTTAGTTTTGGTAAAAAATCAACCAGTTTTTCTATAGATGATGCTAACTTGCATGCGGAGGACGGTCTAAGTTTGAAAAGTTTCGCCAGGCATAGCAATCATGAAGAGGTAATTTGGGTTGATGTACTGGAAAGGTCACACATAAAAGAAGGTGGGCCAGGAGGGTTTAGAAGAAAAAGGAAACATAAGAAGTAGCTTCAATAATTGTGATTATCTTCATTTATAGAATGAAGGGCTAAATATTTGATTGAAATAAGTTTTGTTATGAACCAACAATATAGTAATGTTTAAGAAGTAGACAAAAACAAACACTCAATTATCAATCAAAAACCAACACTAATTATCAATCCATGGTTTAGAAAAGTCAATTGCTAAAGTCAGCCATACACTGATTACCAAACTAGTAGTTGGGAATAAACAAACATTCTTAAATCCAAATAATTTGAATGACCAAATTAAGATTCAGGAAAAACTACATCTGTAGAATTTGTGACTCCAAGTTGTCCTCTAGATTGCCCGTGGATGTGGATCGGTCAAGACGAGCTCGATGTTTTTCCACAAGATGGCACTTGTAGGCTCTTTGCCCTTTCTCAATCTTCAAAATCCTCGTCTTTATCGTGGAAAACTCCTTGAGAACCCACTTATAGCAATCTATTACACATTTTAGGTAGGCTTTTTTCGAATCTACGAAAGTTGAAAACACAAAAATTAATCTGTACAACAATATGTGTAATAAAATATAAATTAATTTAACTAACCTTCTTCAACTCTCATCCTCTTGCTCGACTCCCCACCAACTTGGGACTTATTGCACCAGTAGTTATCAACCAAGGTACTTTCTCAATTTTTGAAGTATACCTTGTCAAAAAACTTTGGGGGTTTATCCTCACCTCCATTTTTCACCCCCTCAACATTCCGTAATATGATGGTGATCAAACTCCCATATGGGAGGCTCTTCACCACCCTCGTCGAAGTCACAACCCAAAGCATGTGCTTAAATATAGCCACCTAAGGGTCAATATTTCTACCCTCTACTATGAAATAGAGCACTATAAGGGTGTCATAGTTGGGCTCGGTGATGTGTATGGAAGATGGAACTAAACATCTGACAATCATTTCATAGACAATGCAATTGTCATTCGGAAAAGTTGGGAGAAAAAATCTCCGGCTTCCCCAAATCCGCCAAATTCTGTTGGAAATATATCACACTACATTGGATAGGGTTTACATATGGACAATACACAAGTAGTGGCCATTTTCTCCTATGATAACAATCATCCAACGGACCCTCCACGTCTTCCGAGTAAATGCTCATCGGGTTCCTATACGGGCACTCAAGGGTTTCATTCAAAATCCATTAACCAATTGTAATGTCAATCCCCCCTACCCTAGTGGAGTAAACCTCAATTTCAAGCTTGTGTAGATTACTATAGAATTAACAAACTAGATCAAAACATGAGGGTTCGATGAATGCAAGTAATTTCTCAACATGTTGGTCCTTAAATTTGTGTAAGGGATCGGCTAAACCTATTCGCATAACCTCATTGAAATGTACTGTATACCAATCATTCAATTTCCCTTTCGAACGTAAAAATTCATACTCTTTTGAGCATTTATAGAAATAAACTTGAAATTATCACACCCGGGATTATTGCTGGCCGATGTGGAGCGAGGGATGTGTGATTAACCTCCCTTTGCCATTTGAATATCATGAATGAATGTAGGACTCTTTATTGTGGAAGGAAATTGTATCAACGTTGTCAGAATGGAGTGACGGTTTTTCAAAATTGTATGGAATGAGGGTTTTGACTCGATTTGAGTTTTTTTTGAATATATATAGCAAGTTTCGAGTCCGGAAGTCATTTGGCTCCTATTACTAAATGGAAAAATTACATCTTACGGGTCTTGAACTTGTAATTTGGCTATCCAGTAAAAGGAGCAGAATGACTTTCAGACTCGGAACATGTGTAAGGGTAAAAAAAACCTACGCTTTTTTTCAAGATTTCGGCATGAATAAGGAGACAAAATCAGAACCTAAATTTTTGAGTTTGAAAAATAAATCAGCTCAAAAGGTTAATTCGAGCTAAATGACTTCCGGACTGGGAACCTTTGTATGGTTTGAAAAAAATCTATGCTTTTTTCTAGATTTGGACCGAAAATAAGAGGACGAACTTTGAACCTTGATTTCTGAGTTCGGAATCGGCTCCAAAGGTTCATTCGAGCTGAATGACTTATGGATTCGTAACATGATAATGGCCATTTTAAAAAAAAATCAGAACCATTTTTGAACTCGGAATTCATTCGGCTAGAATGGACATTTTTTGAAATCTTTGAGAAATTAACAACAAAATTATATTTTTGAGAACATTCAATTCATGTATATCTAAATCACATTTACCAACGTAATAAGTTTTAAAAACTTCTTTAAATTACCAAATCAAATTTATATTCCAGGAATTCAAACTACATAATCCGAATGCATAATCCAAATTCTAGGAATCCAAAATATGCATAATCCAAAGTACCAAACTAGATTGATAAATAAATTATTTTCCAAATTATCCTTAAAAAGTTTTAACATTCCCTTAACATCCTAATAGAGATTCTATGACTCTTTGTTGGCACCATCTTTCGCTTCTTCCTCGCTCTCAGAAATGACAGGATCGAACGTGGGTGGTTGTTCATCCTCCCTTAGCACAAGATTGATTCCTTGTGATTCCATGAAACTTTATTGTTGCGCCTTTTCCCTAGCCAACATTTCTTGGGTTTGATCTATATCCCCATGAATGCACTTCAAGTACTGAGTAATTCGGCTCTTCCAGCTGTTGTGTGAATTTGTCAACACAAGAACATGTCAAACACATTCTTCAAAATGCATAAAAAATATTATGTGGTCATAATATTAAAAATATTCTGAAACTAAATTTTAAAACTTATGAGAAGATGAACTCTCAGCCCTATCAAGATCCGCCTCATCCCTAGCTCTTTTTTGTATTTTTTGCGGCTTGTCCCGAAATCACGCGTTGCTCCCATCTATCGTCAAATTAGATCACCAACTCCGTATGTTGGAACCACGCCTCATCATCGTACTCCATTCGGAGGGGACGATCTTGGGGCACGATTCTCGCTTTCTTCATCATAGACGTAATCAATCCACCGTGGGGTAGATCCTTCTTTTTTGAGTTAACGACCTTGAGTATTCTCATAATGATGGTGTACCCGGAGTTTATCTTCACACACTCTATCATGTAGTTGAAGAGCATTACATTATTGATTGTCGGCTCACATGTGTGCCCACCCATAGGAAATACATTCAAGCACACCCACTCATAAGTGAGGCGTTCCTCAACCGAAAGAGCCCCAATGTTAAAACTATCCGCCAAGCCTGCCGCACATCCAGGCTGGCAAAAATATTTCCTAGCCATTTATGTAGGTCTAGTGGGATGAATTCAGTGACCGATGACCAACTTTGTTGGTGAGAGATGTCTAGGGGGGAAATAGGATCGAGCTCGGTGGTTAATTTCTCAGGGGAGGTATAGCTTGATCCTATGGATTCAATTATTGTCTACTGAATAGTTTTCCTCTTGATTCAATCATAGTTACCCACAATTGGTTTTCAACTGAACATGGTACTATCCCTTTATTCGAGCTTTGGCCTAAATTGACGTAAAATTGTATCACCTCGTCTTGTTAAACATTTTCCTCTAAGCATATAAAATTTTCTAGGTGTTGAACATTGAATCATCTAATGAATACCGCAAACACAAATCTGATATGGTTGATGGTTTAATAACCATGGAGTTAATGACTTTACGCTTAAAAATTCCACGTACCTATCTTCCGCCTTCTTGTTGAAAATATTTTCCGACGCCCCAACCTGTGTGAACGCTTGATGGCTACGGTCACTCGCTATCCTGGTTCTATTCTTTGTTTGCCTAGGCCTCGACTTTGTTACGGGATTGATGGATTGTTGAATGATTTGGTGGTTAGGATTTGAGGAGAGATCAATTTGGGATTTTGTGTGTGAAAATGTAAATATTCTTTGGGAGTTTTTTTTATATTAACACAGGTTCTGAGTTCGGAAATTATTCGTAGGCCAGGCATTGAAGGGAGGATTGGCTTATGATTTTGAAATTCCTGTTTAACTCGAAAAACTGGCATTGATTGTGGTATTTCAATTTTTTATTGAATACCCTAAGCAAACCCCATCATTTCCCACAAATTTTCCCACATCAAAACCTCACCATCCTTATATTCCATTTCTTCATCCTTTCATATCTATTTCTCTTCATCATCTAATCAAAGGGATATGTTCATGATTAATGCAGCTAAAATCCCCTTCATTTTTGCCAAATTTCACTTCATTTTCTCAATTTCTATGGGGAAGGATCTCATTTAGTACTCTACTTTTAGTTTGACAATCTTCATCCTATCACTTGTTTGATTTCAAGGTTGGTGGTTCTAAACCCTAGTTTTTTTCAAGGGGAGACATGGTTTCCTTCATGGTTGAAGTTTAGTAGGGCTTTGGTTTATATTGCAAGTTTAATATCCTAAATCAAGTGATTACTTAATGAATATGATTTAGGTAGTCCTTGAAGTTATAATACTTTGTATTTTATGTTGTGGGGTTTTTTTGTTGACCTAGTGGAAAATTTAGAGTTTAGAAATCCACTAAGTGTGTTTCATGAATTCCGTTTCATAAATTGGTGAGGAATTTGTTAATTTAGGTTTAAAAATGTCTAAGAAGTGAACATGTGATAATGTGTCACATTCACGAAATACCTAACCCGGGAAGTTGGAATTTAGTGGTGATGACAATGATGAGTCCGATGAGAAATGAATAGCCAAAACTCATTGTAGAACACTAGAGCATATGATGGCTAGGAAAGAGATAACCACATTTGTTTTCAACAAGTCGGTAAAGTGTTGGTCCAGAGAATGTGCAAAGTGGTCTAGTTGGGTCGCGAAGATAGGAAAAACAAGGGTGGACATCAAGTATGATCATTGGCATGCGGTGCCGAAAGACTATAAGGAGACCATATAGATAGAGTGCAAGGTACTGTTAATGGCCATCGTGTTATTATTCTACATATTACATTTGCCCTTATTTTAACACCCATCGTTCTAAATCTATTAAAGACCTTTAGAAATTGATTGCCTCGATATAGCATTTCTAAGAAAGAAGACAACAACCATGATGTGCAAGAGTTGACGAGAACATAAATATACTTTATCTAGGGACTACATTTTTTCTTCAAATAAAGGTGAGGCCATGGATCACCTACACACAAATTCAACTGGAGAGTTGAGAGATCCCCAAGAGATAGGCTTTGGAGAATGATTCAAACATTAGTAATCTATAGTTAAATTTAAAAAGTATTTAGATTAAAGTGTCTTAAGTGTTAACTTGTCTCTAAAATAGGATACATGGAAAGAAAAATAACACATAGCCGGTTTGAATCTATTTCCTCATCGTTTAGGCTGTGAGGGGTATTGTATTGGCGGTGTAGAAATTAGTGGAAGAACATCTTGAGAGAGATGTTCAAATTGTAATCGAGGCAGAAATGAATGAAGAAGAAGCAAGGGCAAGTGTAAGACCATTGTATGTGGATGATATTGACAGGTGTAATATATTCCTCAAAGGTCGACAATACAATGAGGGTATGCACGAGAAGGATGACAAAATAGAAATTATCGAACGAGTGGTAAACCTTCATTTCCTTTCTTTTTTCTTCAGAAACATATTTCCCGTTTACATTTATTAACCAATTCCTCCCATTTTGATGGGTAGGAAAAATTAAATAATGATGATTTGGAGGAGAAATTCATACCCTCATTCAAGAAAGATGTACTTATTGAGTATACATGAAAACTTGACCATCCGGGGTGTGTTAGAGGAGTGGGAGGGTTCATGACACAATGAGAGGCATTTGGGATTACTCAGTATTATCCCCATGCACAAATATCGTGGATTCACACATTTAAAAACAAGCAGTACAACAAGAGACACAAATTGAGCAATAAGACATTCTCATTCGAAAGTCGATCCAACACACGTGCCTTGCTATTCCCGAGAACTTAGATGATTTGACACCCGATTAGACACCTCCATCAAAATAATCACACCATTTTCCCAATATATGTTGAGGTAAATTGAGGGGCAATCATTTAAACTCCTAACGACAAGGCCGACAACCTTGATAAGGCTCTCCTCGGAAGTGATAAAAAGGTACACATTTAACTTGTTCAAACTGTTCGTACCAATTTCGTTGACAAGGTTGGCAAATGTAATTGGTGCAATGTAGGGTTCCCATGTGTGTGAATTATAAATTTATCAAGACATAGATGGTAGACCACTCTAAGTAGTCGATGGAGTTTTGCATGAAATAATGAGACATCATCACATCGTACCAATTGCAGGAGGTTTATCTAGAGTTTCTCTGGAAAAATCATTGGTGAAGGGTGCTCCGTTGACAATTCCAAACGGTGAATACAAACATGTTGATCTCGCACGTGGAATGTTCTTATTGTGGCCGCATCGACTAATTTATACCGATCCTATAAAGGATTGGCATTTGAAAGTCACATGGCCTACAACACCTAAAGTGGTCTAAACTACAACTAAACTGGTCCAAAAAACACCCAAACTTGTCCAACCAACACCGGAAAATATTAGACAATTGGTTCCAAGAGCACAAGGTCTGAAAGACACACCTCACTTCGTACGAGTGCTACACAATTAGCTTCAACCACATGAAAGGAACTCAACTTACTCATTTGTGGGTAACGATTGCGTATTTTGTGGGAAACGAGATATCATCGCGCTATGGAGTGATTGCGAGGACTTTCAGAAATGTGATGAAGTTAATCAGATGCTAATGTCTATATACATATTGTAAGTAAATTTATTTACATACATTGAGTTCTTCATTACTATTTATTAATTTCAAATTTTTTACAACTAATATGGACAATTTCTTATTTTCCAGCTCTTTGTATTTTATGTATAATCAAAAGAAGGGATGGGTCGGATACATGCGACGGTGATGATTGAAGAAATTGGATGTACAAAGCAATTGAGAATTGACTACATTCACAAATATCTTGGGAGGAAGGATAAGAAAATTTTCATTGTGCCCTACATTGAAACGTTATAGTTAAAATCCACATTACGTTAACAAACTTCATTTATGCTATTTTGTTAATATTAATTTAATTTTCTTGATTAGAGATCATTGGAGATCGATCATAATTGTTCCGGAAAAGAAACGGGTGTATTGGATGGACCCCTGCACTTCCAACCATCGGAAGTATTTTTCAAGATTTTGGAGTCCCCTATGAAGGACACTAGCGAAGATGATGGAATCAAATTTGACGTGGTTGAAATCAAGGTATAAATCAATGTATTTTAATATATATTTTTTCAAAATGGTTTTTTATGTGTTTCGATACGTTACAAGTTTCTTGTGGATTTAAACTAGTACAAGAAACAAGCCCAAACATGGGAGTGCGACTATTACGTAATGTTGTACGCAATAGAGTGCATAGAGGGTGTAAAGTTGGATTTGCTTGAAATTGACAAGGTAATAATACATTAACTTCTGCTAAACATTAACGTTTGTCAATGTCCACATTATACTTGCTAATATCTTGAAACTCGCAGGTTCTTCCAAAGGCAACATACTTCTATTCAAAAGAAGACATCAACAATGCACGGAATTGTTTGGTGAAATATCTCATTGTCAACCGCTCCACAAGTTTTGGAAACTCCAATTTGGTATAGTAACACAATTTAGATATATTAGTATAATGTGATAGTTCGGAATAGAATTACGTTCATTTCTATTCCTATCTATAGAATATAGTTTAGTTAGCATTTTCTATAGATTCTTGTGACCTCCTAGAATATATTCGTGTATTATGTTACAATTGTATCTAATGAATGAGACCTATTTTGAGTCAGGGGATATGATGGGTTCCGAGTTTGTAACATTATTCATTTCTTCAATAATGTCTAAGCCGATTTATCTTCCGAACTCGAAAGCTAATATAAGGGAAAAAATGCACACGCAAAAATTTATAGAATAGGACCGGAATAGGGAACCGATTGGGAAAGTTGCTACCTAAAAAGGCCGAAATAAGGATCCGATTGTTATTCCAAGTTTGGAAGACCATAAGGTTCTTAACTCATAACAGTTGAACAAAGGCCGATGGAGCTGTGTGACTTCCGAGCTCGTAAGATATTCAAGACTGTTCCACTGAATAGATTAAGGCGGTTATTAACCGCCTTAAACAAGCGTTCCTAGTTCGGAATAGAGACCATGGCCGGAGGGAACAAGAGCCGTTCTAAGTTTGGAAGACAATTAAAAGTGGTTCCATCGACCTTTTAAAGTTGGTTAATAACCGCCTTTAATTGATGTTTTTAAAGGCAGTTCTTAGAACCGCCTTTATTGATGACGATCAAAGGAGTGACCAGATAAGGCACTTTGAAAATGTCTTCTATGGTCTGATATAACTGTTTTTAATGACCACTTCTCCCACTAGTTACCGTGTCATTTGCATAGCTCAAATGGGAAACTGGTACAGCAGGATATGGTAATTTAAAGTGATCCATTTTATGATTTAAGAAGCAAAAAATAATTGATGCATCACGTAATATAGAAAAGATGAAACACTAGTGTTTGCAACATAAATGTCGAATTTTATTAATCATTAAAAAAACATTAAAATTACATAAGAATGACTCCTATATTTATAGGATACTAAATCTCCTAATGAGAAAGGGAAAAGAAAACTAAATCTCTTAATGGAAGGGGGAAAAGGAAACTAAATCGTCTAAGAGAAAGGGAAAAGGAAACTAAATAGCCAAAGTAAAAGGAAAATTCCTAATTAAAGGAAGTAAAATAAATGAAAAATTATAAGAGAAGCAAATAAAATGTCATCACGCCGGTCTCACTTGTCCATAAATACCAACGCTATGCCATATATTCTCCTGGTGGTCGAAATTTTTTGTCCCCGTATTTTCCAATGTGTCATCGTCCGAATTTGTCACCCGTGTAAAGGCAATGAAGGGAACGCGTCTCTGGTCTCTAGGACTGCCTTGAAGTCAAGCACTTCTTCCACTAGGGTCTGTTTAGAAACAGTGACGTCAGTTTCAGTTTGAAGCCGTGCAAGTTTGTATGCTTTTGGGTGCTTTTCCGTTTTGAGATCGAATTTTGTGAATACATCCGCGGGGATGATTTTCTCACAACTTCTGGGGTCGATAATGAAGCGACAAACATTATCGCCAATGGTGCATGAAGATTGGAAGATGTTTTGGAAAAACCACCCATCTTCGCGGCTTGGAGGGGTAAGAAAATTTTCCAGACTACAAGTGCATGACCTACGTCTTCCTCTATCTCTTGCTCGACCTTTACGAAATCATCATAAATTGGTTTACCAAAGAAATCTTGCTAGACATTCTCAATCTCTTCCTTGAACTCTATAACATCATTAGCAATTGGTTCACCAAAGAAATCTTGCTCGACTTTCTCAATCTCTTCCTCTACCTCCACGTCATCATCATAAATATCATAAATCGGTTCACCAAAGAAATCTGCGCGACTTCTTCGTTGTCCAAATATTTTTTCACATTCACCTTGTCGTGAAGCTTGGGAATATCCATTTTGAATGTGGATTCCCAACGTGTTTCGCTCTTCAATCCATCTGCTCGCGGTCTAACTGGGAGTTAAGTGATGGGGTTTGGCGCGAATGGGTTGTCCTTATCGATATCAGATTCGTTAACGGGAAGGCTTCACCCGGGTGTTGCACAAAAAACATAACACTGAGATGATTGAGAACATTCACATTTTGATGTAATCTTGCAATTTCTTCACAT
>JAULKM010151371.1:0-17235 GCA_032355605.1 Rubia tinctorum | reverse complement strand
AAGTCTGCTCATCTGGCACTGTAATGGTGCGTCTGGAGTTTCTGCTTTGAGGATTCAAGTCAAGGTGGAGATTTGTTATTAGCCGCTTCGACAGGTTGGTACGGGTGCACAGGCACCGGCGGGAGGGTACCAATGCAACAATACCGGTGCTACAAATAAATTTAGCACCGATAATATCATAGAATAATTATAATACCGGTGACTGTGTAGACATCTTCACCGGTAACAAAACTACACGTGCAGTTTACCTGTGCCTAAGTGAGAATAAGGACGAAAAATGAAAATATTCAACATCGGTAAGGGTTATACCAATGCAAGTTATCGGTTGTAGAAGAAAATTACATTGAAAAAGTGTAATTCCAATACCGGTAATGTTTTTGGTACCGATGCTGGTGTAAAAAACACACGGGAAATGTAATTTGCCAGCACTTGTTAGAAATTTTGTGCCTAGGACCGGTAGCAATTCTGGTGCCTGTGTCGACATCTACGTCGGTATAAAAAATCGATGTGGTATACCCTTGACAATTAAAAAGAATGAAGAAAATGAAAATTTTCAGCATCAGCATCGGTAAGGGTTGTACCGATGCCCATTACCGGTGCCAGAAAGAAAATTAGGCGAGAAAAATGTGTTCCAGCACCGATATTGTTTTTGGTACCGGTGCTGATGCAAACAAACACGCAGGAAATCATATTATCCCTCACCGGTTTGAAATTTTATGCTTAGCCAATGTAATAGTACACAACACGAGTGTAGTTCCAACAAAAATCTATAGACATAGCTAATCATACAACTATCTATAGATCGGAATATAAAAAAACAACTTCTATTCTGAAAAATACATCACACTCATGTTGAGATATGTGTTATACTACCACCTTAGGTCTTCCAAGAGTTTTGAATCAAACATTTATTAGATATCTCGCCACACAATTTCTTGCCACGTTGATGTCATCTTGTGAATGCGGCTTGTGTTCCTTTGGAAAAATTTGTGAACATTAGAATATAAGGAATTAGTCCTTATAGATTAGTAATTTATCTATAATTAAAATTAATTGACATATGTATGGGCTTAATATTTATCTTTTCCATTTCAAGGTAATCCAACCGTACATTTTTAATGCACTCGCCGGTGTATAACATTACGTAGTAGCCACATTCCCATATTTTTGCTTGTTTCTTGTACTAGTATTTTTGATATAAATTAGTGGATGGTAAATAACATTCAAATATTAGGAATTTAAAGTAACTGTATTCAAACGTTGATTTGGACTAATTCTATGTCATTTTGAACATTATGAACATCGAATGCAATCCTTAAAATATCTACAAATGTTTGCGATGGTTCAAAATGCAAAGGTTCCATCCAATACACACGCTTAGCTTCAGGGACAATCAATATCAAATCCCAATGACCCCTACATTGAAATTATTTTATTAATCAAATAATTTATGAATCATAGAATGTATCGACCTGTTTAATATTTGTGAAATTGAAAACATCACCTATCTATGTAAGGTGCCATGTAGAATTTGATATCCTTCCTGGCTAAGCAATTGCGTCTATATTCGATCCGCTCTTGGTCCAAACACCCAATTTCTTGAGTCATCAATGGACACAAATAGCCCACACATCCTTTTACCTTTTGATTGGCAAAGTAGTACATGTACCTTACACCTAAATTATGTAGACTACGTCTCAATATGTTTGTAGTGCGATTGAACATATATTGAATAAATGTAAGCACTTACAGTAGAAAGAGAGACATAATTGGTTGGTTGACTTGGTCACACTTACAATATTCATCAAAACCACTCCATGGAATGATGATGTCCCACTTTCTACCAAACACACTCATTTCCGGAAAAAATGTATGTTGAGTTATGTTCGTGTGCCAAGATCCATTTGGACAATATGTTCATAAAAGGTGGGTAACCCTTTTCCACTTGTGCTCTTGACTTTGGAGTTTTGCCATTTATCTCAGCCGGTATAATTGACCTTGTGGGTGTTTTTGGGAATTGTTTCAAGTGACCATCCTTCTCCAGATTGACATAAATAAGACGATGAGGCCATTATAGGAAAATTTCTTGGGCTGGTTCCACCTTCTTATAATCTACTTCTAGAATGGGCAAACTTGCATTGTACACCAAAGTTTATGTATGGAAACCCTTGTAACTCCACTCATGATTGGCATGGAGTGATGATGTCTCATGGATTCATAATAAATACCATCGGCAACATGCATAAGTGTGGCTTTTTCACCGACATCTATGAAAAGCTCGCATAATTGATACCAAGGCAGAGCAGAGGTATGAGCAGAGGTATAAGGAATTAATTAGATTACGTAAGTGTTCAAATCCTAAGGTTGTTCCTGGAGATAAATTTAAGGATTTATCTTTAGGCTACCTAGTTCATTGTTTCCATAACCAAAATATGCAAAATTATTGACATTGGAGGATAGGTTCACACCTATGAGGTGGTTCACTTTTATGAAAATTTAGGGGGAAAGTTTAACAATAAAGATTTAACCCGAGTTAATAGTATTAATGTGAAGGTCATTAAATATACCATCAATGATGTTTAAGATTGCCCTTACATTAACAACAGTAAACTGCGTCTCGATACACCTGATGGCCGTTGGAGAATTTTCACTAACAAAGTTGGCCGGCGGTTATAAAGGCCACACCATTGGAACATGTAGAGATGGCCCATATGTACTTCCATAGAAATGAGCAAGGGATGGGAAAGGAAGACAGTTATGATGTTCAGAAATTGATAGTTGAGCACTGAATAGTATATGAGTTGATTTGTATGAATGTTTTGTCGTCCGGTGCATATGTATCTGACCCAACACTCGGAAACTTGATGCTATTTCATTACATCATAGAGGGAATCCCCTTTATCCTGAGCTACACTATAATAAACTACATTTTTAAATCCGCATCCGGTAAGAAAAAGGATATCCCCATAAGGGGAACATATAACTGCATTGCTTAGAAAGTTTGGAGTGACGCCACTAGATCGCCCACTACGTATCGAATACTACGACAAGATTTGATTTGTGCACAAGAAGATTGATTTGAGAGATGAAAACAAGTGGGATCAAACGGTAATCACCAGTCCCATGGCGGTGGTAACTACATAGAATATAGCAAGGGATGCTGAATGAAGATGGCTGAGTCGTCACGATCACGTAAGTTATACTTTATGTTGTCCAAAATTTCTATTATATGGATTCAATTTAAAAATTATTGATGATAAAATATTGGATATGTTAGAAACTTAAGCATCTTTTTGTTGTTTTTCTGAAGTACAATAATCTATTATGTAAGGATTTTTGGGTAAGTTTTTCATCACAATTTATTTTGTCCCCAAATAGTACATGCTCTTAATTAACTTTATGTATAAACACAATAGTCCCATAAGATTATGAATCCAAATTTTACAATAAAACCGAGTTAGTTCCAATTGAGGAACTGGGTGATGGTTACAATACTGATTCTCTGATGTTTCGAATGAGGAAGATTGTTGGGGCAATCAATAATGTCTTGCACCTGCGTGGTTCCAAGTGAGGAACATCGTCTGTTTACCAATTGATTTTTCAAATGTAATTTTTTTTAATCTTGAAATTCAAATAAGGATCCCTTTGAGTTTCAGACTTAGAAATTTTTGTTCCGAGATCAACTCTTCATTCCGGAGTAATCCTGGATTTTGACGCTGAAATTCTTATTCCAATTTATTTAAGTTCCAGACTCTTTATTCAGAAGAAACCCTGGATTTTGATGCTCAGATTCTTATTCCCATTTACTTAAACTTATTTCTTCCCTTTAAATTTAAACCATGAGTAAGTTCATCACTCGGAACTTACTCTACATATAAAAAAATGGGAGAGCACCTAGTCAATCCTGAATTTCCAACCATAATTAGAAACGAACATCCTTAAATTGTCGAAAATACCATCACCACTACACAAAATTTCACCACTAGTATGTCCACCAGCATAGACTAACCATGTCATCATCAAAGCAAGGTGGTTGGGGTGGTAAAGGACTTTCCAAATCAATAAATTCAAGCCGCAGGCAAACCATTGACTACGAGACAGCAAGGTTTGTTTCCCCACAGCTCAATCTAGGTACCATGAACTTCTTGATAGTGGAAAATTATTGGATAGACGTAAATGACTTGAATATATATCATATCACTTGTTTAGCCGATCCGGTCTGAAAATTCGACGGCCAACATGTGCTTAAGTTATTAACTATGAATGAACGTAGTCATTTTGATGAAGTATGTCAATTTTATAGAAATTTACAAGAAGTTGATGGGGTGGTTTTAGGACTTGGTTTAGTTGATATGATGTAGATAAGTCCATGGAATGAACATTTGCACTTTCTGTATCAGGGACCTGAGGACGTGTTTCCTCAAAAAAGGGAAGGGTCATTACATGATGTATATCATAGGGATAGTTAGCTTCTTGAGAGTGACTACCCCTATTTTGATCCGATTGAATGTAGTGTTAGATATTTTGAACATAATCCGGCTAACCTAGGGAAACCCAAGAGTTTTGACATAAAGACCCTCCCCATACACCTAAGCATTGTATACGAAATGATTGCTAGGACTATAGTATCAACCTCCGGCCACATCACTGAGCCTACTAGTGTGACCCTCATGGTATTTTACTACTATGAAGAGAGTTGGTTGCGAAGAACATAAAGCTGAGCTGCATACAAATCATCAATACTGGGTTTCAACCTCTCCTGCCTCACACCATGTCTGCCTAACCTCCCTTCATGCCTCAATTTTGGAATGCCAACAAAATTTACGTCCTTCATATAATCTATGCAAAATCAAATAACTTTCTCCGCAACGTAATGTTGTACAACACTTGCATCGAGCCTGTACTCGTTCTTGACAAAGTGTTCAAATATTTTCTGGAACCTCTCCAAAGAGTACATCCACTGCAGAAATATAGGATCACAAATTTTGATCTCCCCCATTTAATGAACTATCAAGTGAACCATATTATAAAAAATGAGGGGGGAAAGTACATCTCCATCCGACACAGAACTTGAACTATCATTGCCTACAAACAATCAAGCTTGGAAAAGTATTGGTTTTCAAACAAATTGACTTGATAAATAGGAAAATCATCATGATGCATAATCTAACATAAGATGGTAGAGACAACCTGATCACGTTGGTATTCAATTCATGCATCAAGTTGTGACAGTCATGTAATTTAAACTAACCAACTTCAAATCAGTGAGAGAAACACATGAACTAATGTTTGAAGAATAAGACGCTGGCACCATGACACCACTAAGAGTTTCACAATATGACTTATTCTCCAACTCTGACATTGAATAACAAGAAGGAGGTAGATAACAACCATCGTTATTTCTAACAGGACCTAAATCTTTCTTAATTCCCATTTTGACTAGGTCAAGCCAAGACTTCAGCCTATCCTTAGTTTTAGTGGGTGTATTCAACAATGTCCCCACCAAAGAGTCACACGCATTCTTTTAAATGTGCATCACATCAAGTCAATTCCTGATTTCCAAGTGTTTCCAGTAAGGGAGTCTGAAAAATATAGGGCATTTCTTCCAACTTCCCTCACAAGCATCCTTTCACTTTTTTTTTTCAAAATTGTTAGGGAAATACTTAACTCTATCAAAAATCCCAACACCATTCAAGGTATTGGTGTCCCTCTAAGCTCCACTTTGTTGTTGAACCACTTCTTAGCAGCACGCCATGGGTGACCGTCTAGAAGAAACTACCTATGGCCAAGATAAGCTATTTAACACCCATGTTTCAACTGACAAAAGGTTGTTTCCTTCTCACACATCGGACGAGCATATTGTCCTTTCACCGAGTACCCTAACAGGTTACCATATGCGGGAAAATCATTTATGGTACGAAACAACAAAGCCTTAAATATGAAATATTCTTTTGCGCTTCCATCATACATTCGAACCTCTGCATTAAACAAGGTCAACAAATCATCCACTAATGGAGCCAGGTAAACATCTATGTCGTGACCAGGTTGCTTAGGCCCTGAGATCAGCATGGATAATAACACGTACTTCCTTTTCATTGTTAACTAAGATAGTATATTATAAATCACCATCATAATCAGCCATGAGTTATGTGTACTACTCATATCACCAAATGGATTCATTCCATCTGTTTTGATCCCTAGTATCAAATGTCATGGTTCAGAACCGAACTTGGGATACTTAGTATCGAGTTTCTTCCACTGTTCACTAAACTGCGCCCTCCCGAGTGTCGCTAACCCAGAAGGGACCGTCAAAGATGAAATTTTTAATGTTGCTCTCGTTCCTACTACTATGCTAAAAGAATAGTAGATAGTGGAAAGTACCGAGGTTATCCATATAGATGTTAGGAATCTAATAAATAACTACGAAAAACCACGATTGGCTCATCAATCTGACCACGTGTTAGGAATAATTAATGTTGTTAAAAAAATCATTGGGGGGGATTTGTACAAACAACTACTATCATGCAATTACAATAATAAACTATAAAAACTAGCCCTTGGGGGTATTTGCATAACATGATTAATAAATGGCTCTTATCCTCGGTTCATTCACATATAAACATATAAACCTATCTTATGCCTCTGTCACATAATGTGAAGATAGCCACATATTTCTCTTTGTCTGTCACACAAAGGTATTACCACCAATACCTGCATATCTCACCGTCTCCGTGATTAGGGATGCGCTCTAATTCGGTGACTCCGCAGACCATCCCCGTCCTCTCACTCCTAATGCTAACGCGCCCCCGCTTAGAGAAACAAAGCCAGCCTAAAATAACAATGCCTCGCATAGGTCGCAACTTTTAGATATGAAAGTGAGGGCATTACATCCCGTACACTCCACTATGGATATCAATCTTTAGGCCCAGAGAGGCAAAAGAATTGATACCTTTTGAAGACTCTAGAGTCAGCACAATTCTAGTTGTTATAATCAATCATGCTCATCTATCGGGGTAAGCCAGGTGGTTCCCCTTGTCGGGATTTTCCAAATCGACCGCCAAACTTGTGATTTCTCAACACAACTAGGAAATTAGAATTGTGGTTTACCACATACAAATATATTCTTTTGAGGTAACATGAATGCACTCATATCACCGGTGTTCTTAAGTCTACTCCATAATCTAACACTCCCAAGATAGAAATGAAGCTTAGCACAATATTACACTATGATACATGTATGGATGCATCAGAATAATGGCTCATCAAAAGAGAACAAGTACTGTAGAGAGAGAGAAAACTCATCATCTTCCTTCTACCTAGAGAGAGAAATGAAATCTACATTATGCCTACTCAGTTAACCCTAGAAGACTAAAGGCTCCTATATAGTATATATGTAGGGAATTGGACCTTGAAAAAGGCCCAAAATAGGCCAAAAAATCATGGCAAGCGAAAACAGCACATGAGGTGGCGTTTAGCATGGTCTGTTTCAGCCGAGGTCCCTTCTTGTCCATTAGCTTCTATTAAGTCTACAAAATCAAGATATAGACAAGAAAACCAATAATGGTCAACCCTTTTTCGTGTTAACGTTACTAAAAGTAGCAATCAACCAAAGAAAAGATGATAATAAATGTGTCAAATGCATCAGCTAACACATGCATAAAGGTGAACTTCAATCCCCTCAAACATAAACCAAGATTAGTTAGCCAATGCATTCAACTTATTCATAAGCTACCCTAGTTCCCCAAAGAAGTAATAATCTCACAACTCCTACACTCCCCAAAGATATTAAAGTAACCTAACCACCCAAAATATTTAAAGAAAAGGGTAAGTACAAAGGATAAGTGTTGAATAGCTTATTCCACCAAATTGTCCGCTAAAAGAAATCCAAGAGTTGTTGCCGAAAAAATCTCTAAGCATAATCCAAAAGATCCTCAACTTGGTTGTAACTAAGTATAACTCAAGATTCTCGACTTAGCTACAACCAAGGGTAATTCCGAAGGATCCCCAACTTAGTTTCCATTTCAATTTCTCTAATTTTTCCTAGGAGCCCTTTCGAGTCATTTCTCTCAATTTCTCTCATTTAACTCAAGATTACTTCTCACCTTTTTCCACACGGCCTCTCATTTTTGCCTAGGTTTTCAAACCAAGACAGGCCTAGCCTCTAATTTTTACCTAGGTCTTTCGACCTATCCGGGTTTTCTTCCCATTTTTCCCAAGTTGCACTTTCGAGTTTTGAACTTAACCGGGTGTATTTTTTTCATTTTTTCAAATTTTTCAAAAAAAATCTTTTCAAAATGCTCTTAGAAGATCTATTAGATACATTAAAACAACTAAAAATCAAAAGTGTTATCTAATCCCCTCCTCCACACTTAAAGCTTGCATTGTCTTCAATGCATATACACAATCATAGACCATATGTCAAAGGAAGGTAATAGGAGAGCACTCACAATTAAAAATGAACACTAAAATCTACCGTTTGTTGCACAATCATGGACTTTAATGAAAATACTACCATCACACCAATATACTACCATTAACCTCTTATAAATCAAGTTCAATTACAACCACTATCATGCTCTACAAATTGAATAAATAATTGAATCAAAGTGTAAATTTACCTCTTAGGTTTCAATATGTGCATTTCAAGGGTTTTTAGAGTAAGTGGGTTTGGGTAGTATTTTGGTGATGGTAGGGAAGAAATGGTGATTGGGATATAGGAAGGTAAGTGAGCTTCATGGGTCGTGTACGTCTACACTCCCCATGAACTTAGGGGTTTGGTTCTCCTCCTTGCTCACCATTTTGAGCATCATGAACCGTGTACGTCAACATGGTCCGTGAGTTGGAATCCATTGTTTCTTGCTTCCTCCAAAAACCATATGCTTCCTACAAAACAAACATGCACACCAAGTGTAATAGTCTTCCAAAACCAAGAACTAAAAATAGAAAAATACACCAAAAACACTAAACATCTTCAACACAATGCAATGGGACATCTTTCCTCCCCAACACTTATAACACACACACATTCCTAAAATAAAAAACATGATATGAAAACAAGGGGATGTAAACAAAATGATAGGCAATCACAATTTCTCAATGCAATGTTCCCACCTTAATATCCACAAATCTACTCCAACATGCATCTCAAATCAAGCCACTACAAATCCACAATAAACAAGCATCAATCAATAACCACACAAAGAAAAAACCAGTGTGTGGTCCTTGGTTGTGTATTTTGTGGTGGTTTAGGTGGTGGAGTGTGTAACGGTTTGGGGTAAAAATGGGAGGATAAAAGTGAAGAATATTTTTTTTGAAGGAAAAATAAACTAATCTAATTTTTCAAAACTCGGTTTCCTCCTAAGAAGTTCTGTATATTTAGTGTCGTCAGCACGACCTTAATGTTATCCACAAGGTGCGGGTTTGTACCCCACCACCATAGGTAACAAAATATGAAGAGGTGGGGGTAACAATTTTCCAAGAGGAAGATGTAGTCGAGGAGGAGTCAAACTTAGAGGAAATGGGTGGCTTGGAATCTTAGCATATTCAATTGTCTTCTCTATGGTTTCTTCTAAGGGTTCCAAAGATGTGGGAGTTGGTTCTATAGGTAGAGATTGGGGTGAAAATATTTGATATGATGAATTAAGTATAATCATCCCTTCCTAAACTTATTCACTCTCAATGAACCACTTCCCATCCCTTGTGGATTCATCTACCAAAATCTCAAGTTCAACTAGGGATGGTTAATTTTCTAAATATTGGGTTTCTGGTTGGCTCACCCTTTAAATGAAATTACTCAGTTTCCCCTCAACTTTCTCAATTCTTGAGAAGAGTTGAGTTCCCAAATCTCTAACTTAGCTATGCAACTGTGATTGGAGTAACTCACTACTCTTGGTCTCATTAGTTATAGTTTGCAAAATTTCTCCATAATCCGATTTGGGAACTAATCGTAGGGATTGGGTTTGGGGCATTGTATACGTTGGTGAAGCCCAACTATCAAAACCAAAAGTTTTGGTTTCCCTATGCATTTCCTTATCACGAATTCGAGTTACCATATCAAGAAATTGTTGTATGGGTACCAATCCCGATCCCATCGACCTTGGAAACCAATAACTCCTACCTTTGTCTCATTTTTTTCTCATCCAAGAGCAAGACTACGTAGGGTGGTGGCAATGACATATCCTACGATGATCATAATGACAGACCCTACGAAGTTTCATTCGTTGATTACTTTCTCCCCACATTTTTTTAAAATTAAAAACACAAATAAAGAAAACACATAAAGTTTAAAATCATGGTGCAAGGATTCTCGGTTCAAATCAAGAACAGACACAATACCTATTCCAGAAAATAAAAAGCAAAAGAACAAAACTAACTACTCAACTAACACGCTATGAAAGTTAACAACTAGACCTTTAGACTAACATCCCCAGCAGCTGTGCCAAAATGAGCACCCCCCTCCCGACTGTCGCTATCCAAGAGAGGACCGTCAAAGATAAAATTTGTAATGTTTCTCCCGTTCCTACAAGTATGCTACCAAAAATGGTAGATAGTGGTAAGTACTGGAGTCTTCCACAGAGGTGTTTGGAATCTAATAATTAACTACGCACAACCATGATCAGATCGTCAATATGACCACGTGTTAGGAATAATCAATATTTCTAAAACAGTCATTGGGGGGAGGGGATTGGTACTAACAACCATTATCATGCAATCACAATAATAAACTATATAAACTAGCACTTAGGGATATTCGCATGACATGATTGATAAATGGATCTTATCCTCGATTCATTCACATATAAACATATAAACCTATCTTATACCTACGTCATATAATGTGGAGATAGGCAGATATTCCCTTCGTCTTTTACCAAAATGTACCACCAATACATGCATATCGCACCATCTCCGTGATTGGGGATGCACTCTAATCCAGTAACTCCAGAGACCATCCCCATATTCTAAATCCCAATGCTAATGCATCCCCCTCCCTACTTAGAGAAACAAAGACCGCCTAAAAGGGCAATGGCTCGCGTAGGTCGCAACTGTCAGATATGAAAGGGAGGGCATTACATCCTAGACACTCCACAATGGATCTCAATCTCTAGGCCTAGAGAAGCAAACGAATTGATACCTTGTGATGACTTAGAGTCGACACAACTCTAGTTTCTACAAACAATCGTGCTCATCTATCGAGTTAAGCCAAGGGTTCCCCCTCGTCAAGATTTTCCAAATTGACCACCCAACATGTGATTTCTCAACACAACTAGCCAATGAGAAATATGGTCTAACATATACAAATATATTGTCTCGAGGTAACATGAATGCACTCATCTCACCGGTGTTCTTGAACCTACTCCATAATCTAACATTCCCAAAATAGCAATTAAGCCTAGCATGATATTACACAACCATACATGCATGGATGAATCATAATAATAGCATAATATAAATCACAAGAGAAAGGAAAACATAAATCAAGCACAAATATTCATAGGACATAAAGATAGGATAATCTAAATCCCAAAAAGCCAAAATCAATTCAGGAATATAAATACTACCCTAAGCTAATTAACTGCTCCCTAAGTATTGAATATAAATATTTCATTGGATTCAATGCCTTTGGGCGAAAGGTAAACAAAGAGATGAAAAGAAAAAAAAGGAAAAGAGAAGAAGTACTCTAGAGAGAGAGAGAACTCATCCTCTTCCTTCTACCTGGAGAGAGAAATAAAATCTAAATTATGCCTAATTAGTTAACCCCAGAAGACTAAAGGCTCATATATATAGAAGTAGTTAATTGGGTCTTGAAAAAGGCCAAAAATAGGTTAAAACCCCGAGTAGCCACAAACGGCATGGGAGGTGGCATTTTGGACGATCCGTGCCAGCCGAGGCACCTTCGTGCTAGTGCGAGGTATCAGTAAATGAATAAACTATGGCCTCATGCTAGCACAGGCCGTTGGTCATGGTACAGACCATGTGCCACGTTCTGGAGCTTGAAGAACAGCTTACTCTGTCTGTCGCGAGTCGTGACAGGTCGCTGCCCAGATCCACTTTCTTGACATTTTGTACTATAAATACAATCTTATCCTCTCTCCTTCACACGACTTTTCTCTCCCAACTTCTGCTGCAAAAAACCCTAGTTTTTAACCATTTTGATCTTTGTTTCATCTTGATTTTACCCAATCCACAAAAATACCACCACAATCCACCACCAAAAACCATCATCAAAATCACCATCTAGGAGTACTACCGGTTGTTGCTTTTTGTGGGTGTTGATTGAGACTCGCATAGTTGTGAATTTTTAGTGATGGGTCAAAGTTGCATAATGGATGGAGTTCGAGAACATGGAGGAGAGAACATTCCTTGAGGAGTTAGCATTACTACAGCCGGAAGGACCTTTAAGGTCCTAGTTTGTGAGTAATTTTTTTCTTTCTCCCTTATTTCTTTATCTTGTCCTTTTGTTAACATTGAGGACAATGTGTGTTTCAAGTGTGGGGGAGAGGAACATATCTCATTGTATTTTATTATAGTGTGCACATGATCTACTTTGATTTGTTTGTTTGAAAAAATAAAATTGCCCCACTAAGTTGAAAACCCGGGAGGGAAACTTAGGCAAAATGGGGGGGGGGCTCAGATAGGTCGAAAACCCGAAAGGCCGACCTATGTAAAAATGAGAGGGCTTGTGGTGTGGGCTTTGAAAGAAAGCAAAGGCTAGGATGAAAACCCGAGAGGGCTTTTATGCAAAATGAGAGAATTGAGAGAAATGAAAATATGTGAATCCTTCTCTTGTTTTACCTATTTATGAGATTTATGGGTAGAGTAAGCTATCTTCTTTACTTTCTTTGGATGTTTATACCTCATTCTTATTATGGCATGAGTTCGTGGTTTTGGTTGTTTAGGACTCCTTAGGTTGGGATTGTGAGGGTTGGCAATCTCTTATGTTTTGGGTTAGGGTGATTTTAGGAATGATGTGTTGGTTGTGCTCTCGGGAAAACATATCTTAGAAATCATCTTAGAACTTTGCTTGTTCTTACTCGAGGACGAGTAAGGGCCTAACTATGGGAGTTGATGAGACGTGATTTTGATGTTTTCATAGTACCATTAACATGCCTTTTTAGTTGTTTTGTTATTGGTTGGTTAAATTATTAGGTGTTTTAAAAAATAGGGATTTAGAATCACCTTGTGTGGTTGTTTTCCATCATCTCCCCAATTTGTAAGCATGTGGTGTCAAACGTGTTCTACCTTTATGATTTGGTTGATTCATATATATTTTGTGAGGTCATATGGAGACTATCATGAAGAGGACCATTTGCATGGATGGTAGAAGATTGAAGAAGGTCATTCACAAGAATGGTAGAAGAAGGAAGGCCACTTACAAAGAGGTAGAAGATAAAGTGAAGAAGGAGAGCAAAGTAGAGGGTGAAGAATGATCTAAGTTTTAAAACAGATTTATGAGAATAATCCAAGAAGAACCAGCCTCAAAGGGTGAAACCATTGGATTTGTCTTCTCGATTAACGTAAAAATGACTACAAGAACTTTCAAAATGGATCAACGGTTCACCCAGAGGAAGCAAAACAAAACTGGACTGATTTTTGTCGCGACTCGCGAATTTGTGTCGCGATTCGTGAACAAGAATTTACTGGAAGCTGATTTTTTGACATTGTAGCATCGCGAGTCGTGAGGAAGGCGTCGTGGGTCACAAAATTTCCCTACAAATTTCTTTTTACTCCCCTTTTTCTTGTACTATAAATAACACTTCATCCACTCATTCCTTAGCTTTCTTGGCCAGACTTGGGAGCTCCAAAACCCAAGTTTTACCCTTCTTCTTAAATTTCTTCTTGTTTTTTGTAGATTTTTGTTCTATGTTTTGAGTTTTGATTATCTAGGCTAGTTTTGTACTTGGGAGCAATTGATTGAAGCATTCAAACCAATGTAGTAAGAACCTCTATTTCACTCTTCCTTGAAGCATATATTATTTAGAATTTATTGTGTTCTTAATGTTGAATGTTTGCTTCATTTATGTTATGGGTTGTTTGAGAATATAAAGTGTTTTTATGATTAAGTGTTAGGAGGTTAGAGACGTGCACAATTTCTTAGCTATTTGACATGAAAATCCAAGAACATGGAATTAGAAATTCTTGTTGGTAAATGATATTAATCTTGTTGGATCAGTATGTTAATGTAATTTGTTATCATATTGGTCCTGAAGTATCAATGTAGTTTGTTGTCATATTTGTCCTAAAGTAGCAATGAAAGGTTAAACCTTGAATGTTGATTGTTCTTTGTGTAGTCATAATGAATGCTTTGTTAGGTTAAATAACTAGGCATTTAGTAGAATGCTTGCAATTGTTATCAAATATATGGTTCTTGTATAATGCCATTGATGAAATATCTTTATGGTCTTTGAACGTCTAAAGTTATTATCAATGAGGTTTGCAAATGGTCGTTGAAAGTCTTTGTGACTTACAATTAAGAAGAAATGAATGTTGATCTTCAAAATGGAAGTGATGGTAGTCCCAATAGGTAATGAATGTGATAGAATGAGTGAACGGTTCTATGATCTATAAGAGCTTTGGATTAGGGATCAATTGCCCCAAGCTTTGTCTTTTGTAGTTTTTATCCTTTTTTATTCGTTTGTTGCATGATTAGCATAGTTACTTAACCTTCCTAGTTATCTTTTCTTTACTTTCATAACTTAGGAAAAACCAACCTTAAACCCCCCCCTCTTTACTTGCTTTTATATCTATTTATATCTATATCTAGGCTTATATCCACCCTCATATGAATGAACCATTGTGAAAATTCCCCTTCTTTATGGACGATCCTGATTTGCCACTATCTACTTAATTGTATTCAGTAAACATTTAGGGCTTATAAATTGTAACTTTGAGAGGTACGGCAATGACCTCCCAGCTACTCTAGTTCCCCCAAATATTGTAAGACTCAAACAACTCTAACTCTCCCTGAAGATCCTAAAATAGCCAATCCACCTAAAATACATAAAAGCAAAATGGAAAAAAACAAGATAAAATGATAAGTGCTAAACTAGCTTACTAATCTGAAGAAACTACCGAAGACAATCCAAGAGTTGTTGATGAAGAAACCCCCAATGATGGCCAAAAGATGTCGATGTAGAAACATATTAAAATAGGCAAAAATGTTGAAGTTCCATTTCAAATTTCTCTCAATTTCTCTCATTTTTCCTAAGAGCTCATGTGGGGTTTCATCATAGCATTCACACATGTTGAGCTCACCTCTCACCTTTTTTTGACATGGCCTCTCATTTTTTCCTACGTTTTCCAACCTATCCGGGTTTAGCCTTTCATTTTCATCTGGGTCTTTCGACCTATCTGGGCTTTCTTCCCATTTTTGTCTAAGTTGCACTTTCGGGTTTCCAACTTAGCCAGGTATATGTTTCTTAAAAATATTTAAAATTTTCAATCATATTGTTTTCAAAGTGCTCTTTATAAAGCTATTAGCTACATAAAAATAACTCAGAATCATAAGTGTTATCTAATACCATCCCCACACTTAAAGTTTGCATTGTCCTCAATGCATATACACACTCATACAACTTATGTCGAGGGAAGGGAATATGAGAGCACTCACAATGAAAAATGAACACTAAAATCCACCCTTGGTGGCACCAATCATGGAATTTAATGAACATACTACCATCACCCCAATAAACTACCACTAACCTTTAATCAAGCAACTTCAACCACAACCACTATTGCATCACAAATCGAATAAACAATTGAATCGCAACGGCGAGTTACCTCTTAGGTTTCGATATGTGTGTTTCAAGGGTCTTGAGGGTAAGTGGGTTTGAGTGGTATTTTGGTGGTGGTAGGAAAGATGGAATATAGGAAGGTAAGTGAGGTTCACGGGTTGTGTACATCTACATGTACCATGAATTTGGGGGTTTGTTTCTCCTCCTTGTCCACCATATTCAGCATCACAAACCATGTACGTCTACATGGTCTGTGAGTTAGACTCCTTCCAAACCCTGTTGCTTGCTTTCCTCCAAAAACCATATCATTCCTACAAAACAAACATGCACACCAAGTGTAATAGTATTCCAAAAAAACTAAAAAATAGAAAAACACACCAAAAACACTTAACATCTACAACTCAATACAATTGGACATCTTTCCTCCCCACGCTTACAACACACGCATTCCTTAAATAAAAAATATGATATGAAAAGAAGGGAAGTAAACAAAATGATAGGCAATCACAATTTCCCAATGCATTGTTCCCACCTCAATATCATCAAATCTATCCAAACATGCAACTCAAATCAAACCACAACACATTCACATTAAACACGTATCAATGAATATCCACACAAAGAAACAACTAGTGTGCGGTCCTAGGTTGTGTATTTGGTGGTGTTTTATGTGGTGGAGTGTAGTGGTGCCTAATAGTTTGGGGGTAAGAATGAGAGGATAAATTTGAAGAAAAAAAATTCTCAAGGAAAAAATAACTAAACTAATTTTTGAAAGCTCAGGTTGCCTCCCAAGAAGATTCGTATTTTTAAGGTCTTCAGCACGATCCTAATATTATCCATATGGTGTGGGTTTGTACCCATCACTATAGGTAACTAAAAATGGAGAGGTGGGGGTAACAATCTTCCAAGAGGAAGAAGTAGTAGAGGAGGAGTCAACCATAGAAGAAATAGATGGTTTGGAAGGTTAGCATATTCAATTGGATTCTCTATGGTTTCCTCTAAGGGCTCCAAAAATGTGGGAGTTAGATCTATAGGTGGAGGTGGAGGTGGAGGTGGAGGTGAAAATAGGTAATATGATGAATTAAATATAATCACCCCTTCCTCAAATTTTTCACTCTCAACAAACCACTCCCCATCCCCTTTGGATTCATCTAAAAAAATCACAATTTCAAGAAAGTAGATTTCGGTTTGTGCAAAAAAAAGTGTGAAAATCATGCAATTTACAAAAATATTTAAAAATAAGTCAATACAATAATTACAAAACACATAGAAATAGGTAGATCTAGAAATTTCACAAAATAAAAAATAATACAAATATAATCCTCAAGTTTTAACCACTCCCCATCCCCTTTGTATCAATAGTACAACAACAAGAAAGTAGATTTCGGTTTGTGCAAAATAAGTGTGAAAATCATGCAATTTATAAAAATATTTAAAAATAAGTCAATACAATAATTACAAAACACATAGAAATAGGTAGATCTAGAAATTTCACAAAATA
>JAULKM010151360.1:0-17236 GCA_032355605.1 Rubia tinctorum | reverse complement strand
CATGATTTTACAGGTTCAATCGAATCGAACCGAGTTCGAAATATTTTAAACAATTTGAACTCAAACAAACTCGTTTAAAGTCGTAGTAGGAATTTGATAAAGTTTGAAAAATGTAACTATAAAAATAGTTAGAGAAGAATAAAAAAATATTCACGCTCATCTAAGCAGTCCCTTTTTCTCTATCTTGCTAACAAGAGCATATGTGTTTTCTATAGAGGGAAGATGCTTCATAATCATAATCTGGCTGCATATATCAGTGAACTCATCCTGTCCAATTATGAACTGGTGAGTCTTATCATCATCATCATCATCATCATCATCATCATCATCATCATCATCATCATCCTTAGTTGTGATTTCAAGGTAGTAACCACATGTATAGCAATCATATTTCTTCCTTGGCCTCATGCAGGCATATTGATACCAAATTCCTTTCAGTTCGGTGAAGTGAGCATCAACTGAACTGGAATATTATTCTTCAGTTTGTTGATGCGAGGAATATTATTCTTTCCAAAATGATCTCTAAGTTCCTCCCATAGTGTCTTAGCATTAGTTGATAATACAGATCCCCGAGCAATATCCTTGGACACAGAATTCAAAAGCCAAGAAACAAGAGTGGAGCTTACCTTCTTCCACTGCTTGTACCGAGGGGAATCAGCCCCAGAGATCTTGATCTTTCCAGCCAAGAATCCTAAGCTTGTCCTTGGATTCCTGAGAGATCATAATAGACATTCTCCATGTCAAGTAGCTCAGTTACCAGCACCAAATTTGAATGATCCGAGATGTGCATATACAGCGTGTTGTGCGGAATACTCGAGAAAGAATAAGAAAAGAAAATAAAGCGAAAAAAAAACATCGAGAATTTACGTGGTTTACAAATTGGCTACATCCACGGCCAATCAAGATTGAATTCCACTCTAGAGAAAAAAAATCAGAATTACAGATTTTCTACTCTCTACCAATCCTATCTCTTGGGGTTACAATAAAAGGACGAGACACTATATATAGCCCCCGTACCAACCTGTCGAAACGGCTAATACGTATTCAAGGCATACCAACACAACGGGTATTCAGTCTTTAACATGAAGCCACTAGATTCTTAATTCTTGGAGGCCTTAGCATTTCTAGAGGAATTCAATGAACCTTCATTTGCCATGGATTCTTCTCTGAGTTTGATCCTTCAGCCTCAAAAGAGAGAAAAAATTATCTAAGCAATTACAAAAGTACCCGTTCTGATATAATGAATAAACAGTGAACAAAATAGAATGAAAATAGAGGAAGTTTGGAAAATTTTCTGATATTGAATATACTTTTGAGCCAGATGCACAACTACTTACATAAAGTGATTTACAACTGAAATCTCACTACCCTAACTTCCAAGAACCAGCAAGATAACTGTCTAACAAGACTAATAGCCTAACTACTCAGAAAAGGCTAAGCTAGAAGAGGACTAAAACTAATAAATTGAGAAATAAGCTAAGGTGGTGACAGTTGAAGTTTGGCGCCAAAATTCAATTGAATCGATCTCTGATCATGCTGATCGTGTTGCTGCTGCTTCTGTGATTCTTGATAGATTTCAAGTAAATTCTTCAATTTTTTTAAAAAAAGTAATCTCTTTTTCCTACACAAGGATCTCTTTGGTGATGCTTAAAAGTTTTATAGTATCATGCTTCATGAGAAGCCATCTTGGCCTTCGGAGTTATATTACGGGAGGCTGGAGAACCTCAGAGGGAAGGATTTTGGAGAAAAAAGTCTACAGTCATCCTACAGATTTCCGCACATATGCGTGAATTTTTTTTTGAAAGGCTACAAAGTTTGAAGAAATAGAATCTAGAAGGCATGATTTTTGTGTGTGTGCAGGATATCATTCTCAAAGAATATGTTTGGTGAATGAGAAGAAAGCATTCTATTTATAGGGATCAATCCGGGGTTCATGAATGATAAATACATGTTGATCAAAAATAGTTAGAGCGCTGCCTTTTTCTTATTATTATTATTATTATTATTATTGGAAGTTGGAGTGGCAGTAGTAATTTTGTTGATTTTTTAGGCACTTTCGAAGCCCAGAAAGAATGTTTGTAGTAATATCCCCTAAAAATTTGATTGTCTGATTGCATGAAGGGGGCGTGATGTTTAAATATTTTCTCCTCTACTTATTTCAAGATTATTTACTTGACATGGATAACCCTGACAAGAATTATTATCTTCATAAAATCGAAAAAAAACTAATACATTATAGACAAAAAGTTCGAACAAGTCATCATAAGACAGTATATTCGACATCTTTGGACAAACGCTTGGCATTTAAGCAAAACTCGATCTTGACATTGTAAGTCAGTTAAAGCGATTAGTTTCTAGGAGGCCGTCGTCGTGCCTCTAAAAAATAGTATTTATATTCTCTAATTACGACTAACTACTAGAAAGTAAATAGTAGCAAGTCGGGGTTGTCCACGAGGAAAATGAGGTTTTATCGAGTGTTAAACGTAGTTAAAAAACACAAAAAAAATTACTCTACGTGTGTGGTAACTAAGTTGGGGGTTTTGATATTAGAAAATACTACGACTACTTTAAATAACTAAATTAAACAACACTTAGAGAAAACAATATAGTTATGAACACACTAGCACGAAAGATGTAATTAAGATGATAACTAGTTTTGAGCGCAATTGGTTTAAATTTCTAGTTATCCTTTGATCATCGACTAATCATCCTATTTTTATGCATTAACCACATGTTGGAGAAATTGTCAACACCTTTAGAGTCAAGACATTTCTTACATCTCCTCGGTTATAGCTAGAGTGGGCGATCAGCGCCACACAATAACCCTTACCCTCGGGTCACTCTAGACGATTGGCGTCACAGACTTCCCCAAGAATAGAAATAAACATGGAGACCCAACACAACTACCACAATGTCCTACAAGCGAGAAGCATCGGGATAGCACAATTATGTTCCCTAATGACGACTACGAGGATTGGCCTTCATGCTAGGCGTCATTAGTGTACTAGTTCGATAATTAGGCAAGCACATTCAAATTCATCTCAAATCTAAACAATTTCATCAATCAATAATCATAATTAGTTATCACACCCAATTATAACCTAACATCAACCAACGATAATCACATCGACAAAAAGTCAAAGTATCCCAGGTTTGACCAAAAACCTAGCAAATAATTAACCCACAATCATCAACTAGTTGATCATCCTAGTCTAAATCATGCATTAACTATACAAGAAAGCACAAAATATACATGATAATCAAAGTACAAAATAGGAGAAATCAAATCTCACAAATTCATACTATAAATGCTTACAAATTGCTCCCAAGAGTATATTTAACCTAGATTAGTTAAACCCATAACAACAGCACAAAAATCCATGGTAAACATTGAAAAAAGGATGAAAAGATGAAAAATACTAGGGTTTGGGTTCTTGGTTTTTCGGATAAGAAAAGGAATGGAGATAAGTGCAAGGCTGAAAATGCCTTAAATCTGATGGGTCAGTCGGTCTTTGCGGGCCACAGCACAGGTATGCGGCCTGCGGTGAAACTTCATATCTTGACCTACTGTTGACTTGCTCTGCGGGCCGCAAGCCAGGTCTGCGGCCTGCAAAGGAGACACTGGAATTCACTTCTTCTGCGAGATAAATGGGCCGCGGACCACAAGTTAGGTCTGCGACCCGCAATGGTATCCCTTTTTCCATCGTCTACCAATTAAATTGGCCTTCTTCTTCCCGTCTTCTAGTTTCTTCATTTTTTTCTTCAACACTTGATCTCTTTCAAACTCGACCACCTTAATAAGATCTAAAACACTTCATAAATTAAAGAATTAGGATATAAAACACATGAATTCATCCTATCCCCTTAATTGATAAAATGTCGATTCTTTTCCAATTAACTCCCTAATTTATTACAAAATTAGATTTCCAATGTGTTAAAAATAAGGTATAAATTGGGCACATCACTATCACATCTTCAAGCCACTTTTTAAGTCTGACAGATAATATTTCCCTCAGTTCAACGATTTTTGGCACACTTATCATATTTAATTGTTTATTTTATTTTGACATTCTCTAAATATGACATGTACCTCCACCGAGTTCTCGTGTGGAAGAACATTTATGAACGTTTTAATAGTCTGTAGGGTAATTGTAGTAGTGATATGATTGGTCAAAAATCAGACAAAAAATAGAGCAAAAATCCTTTTTTTTCTCCTTTGGTTAAAATCCTCGAAGTAATTTCCTTTTTTAAAAAAAGGGTGTTAGTGTAGAATGTCCGCCAGTCATCGGTGGGATCAATGAATAAACACATAAAAAATGAATTGAGCGTGGTGATTTCAAAAAAAAAATTTAAAAATAATGATTTCAAGAAGATACCCTAGGTGGTTACAAATAAGGTTTAAAAAAAGGAGCAAAATGATCCCGCCATTTATAAGTTTGATGAATTCTCAATTTGCAAAAGTACAAACGGAAGTATTCGTGGATTGCATAAGTTATACTACAAAAAAAATCTCATGTTATGACACTTTTTTTAATAGTAGGTACACTTAAAATCGTCGCTAAAATGATTAGTGACGCTTTGTGGAAGTGTCTCTATTTAGCTTGTCACTAAAATACTGTGACATGCATGAGCGTTACTAAAGTAATGTGACATGCATGAGCGTCACTAAAGTATTGTGACATGCATGAGCGTCACTAAAGTATTGTGACATGCATGAGCGTCACTAAAATATTGTGATATGCATGAGCGTCGCAAAAATTAGGACATGCAAGGGCGTAAAAATGAGTGTAACATCTGAAAGCATCGCAAAAACACACTACATTTGGAAGCGTCGCAAAATGTATTTTGAGCAAAAAATAAAAATTCACTGATTACAATTAAGCCCCTCAAACTTTATCATTTACAATTCAGTAACCTCATTTCTAATGTTTGCAATTAAGCACGTCAACTTTCAATAACTACTAATTAACCCATATAATTTCCTTTCCTTTATTATTTTCCGGATCCACAATCTAATTCGTCAAAGAATATAAGACTATTCACAAAAATAAAAACTCACATAATTATATATTCAGAATGCAGCAACAATATAAACACCGGCCTATAAATCTCACAAGCCCATTCACATCTCACATTCACATCCAATGCTTTGTTAATATATATATATATATATATATATATATATATATATATATATATTGATAAAACCTGGAGCACAAATCATAATCGAAGAGTGTTAGCACTTAATTCTTGTTGTGCTCTCGGTCCGCATCTCCTTCTCCATCGGATGGGTCGTTGGGAGTGTTGACCAGTTTCTGGCCATCTCCGAGAGCTTGCAGTCTCCCTCTCCGGGTTGCCGTCGCTGCTTCCGCCGACTCTTTCATTCTTTAATTACCAGAAGATACAAAATTGGAGGACAAGAATTTCAAGAGACTTCTAATATACTCACCAGAGCTAGCAATGCAAAAATGGATCTCCTCCTCAGTATGAAGATGTTCCACAAAGAACATCTTGATCTTCTCCTCATAGTCGGGTATATTCTCCGGCACAACATTGCGATAGTCCTGTAAGTTATAACTTATAAGAATAAATCAAAAGTGACACATGAATATCTGAAAGAAAAGCTCACTAACCATACTCGAGTAGCCTCGTTCTTCGCAGATTTTTTTGAGTTCTTCATCATCTTCACATATGTCAGCATCTAAATGCTAGCAAAGCACTCCAAGCTCTGCAAAATTCACTGAATTGGAAAAGAGAAAAAGCAAAACAAGAGCAACAACATAAAATCTCAATCGTGTGCTTACAAGAAATATCTGAAGGAGAGCATATGTTACTTACAAGAAGAAAATACTAAATATTTGATTTAATTTTTTCAAGAAGAAAAGTCAGAACTTTCGTGATCGGTTTTAACATGCTTACAAGAAACATAAATCTCACATCCAAATAAATGTAGTACATCATCTTGCTGAGGTGGGGAGGATAAAACAGTGAAATATTTTGATGTTTTCGTTATCAGCGTCAAGCTTGATCAATGGAGGAACGACATTTTGGTACTGAAATAGAAAGACGCCTAGTCCAAATAGCCCATTTCCATTTGAACCTGTCCACAACTGCAATAGATGTGCACATAGTCTCAATGTGTACACATAAATGTAAAAACAAGGTATAGTTATCCTTAAATGGCATCATATGATAAGACTCTAAACTCACCCAAAGGTAATGAATGCCTCAAGAGACCCTTCATGACCGCGTTCTCTTTTCAAGTGTAAAATGTCTTCCACTAGAGTTCCAGAAGTTGAAGTTTTAGAAAAGATGTACAACAGTGAGTAAGGGCAGTAATTAGATGCATCAAGACAAGAAGCATGATGGGTGCAGAAGTTGTTTCCACAACTAACTTTCTTGCTCGTCAATGATGCATTTGGGTTGTATATGCTTAGCTCAAAGTCCTGAAAAAAGAAAGTAGATCAAAGAAGAAAATCATGAGCTTTTCCAAAAGCATGTTGTAATGAGGATTCCCAACGAAAACAATAGAAGTGAAATAAATCGAATCCAGAACATGCATTCTTTTCTAAAATTCGAGAAGAAAGCAAACAGGCGATATTCGAAGCAGATCATAATCCTTGTCCTATATCCATATTAAACTTTTTTTCCCCACATGATCATATATGGTCTCTATTTGCTCAGAGAAAATGATGTGATAAAATGGATAAACAAAGTAACCATATAAACATTTCAAAGCTAGAGCAACAAATCAAGACATTAGGGAATCATCAGATTCAACTATTTCAACTCTACTAAGCAGGCAGTCCCTCCAAATTTTCTGAGAAGTCTATATATTGGTTCTGCCGAGGCATTTCAGTTTCCAATCAGTCTCCGGAACCACTCTCCAATTTTATACTAAGCACAATACAAAAATGATTATGCATCAAACAAAGTACTAGGGTCTAAATTTCTCTACACGATTTCACTTTCCTACACATGTGTAGCTAAAAGTATATCCTTCAGCCCCTAATTTAGAAACCGTATACATTTCCACAAGTAATCAACAATGCAGTATAAATCCACATCCATTTTGAGATCTCTTCTCTTCTCTTCTCTCCTCTCCAATTTTCATTTTATCTATCCCAACAGTAACAGTATGAATATTTGAAGCCAAAATCACTAAACACAAATGCTAACAATAACCAATAAAAAATGTAAACTACCTGAGCATGAAGGGAATAATCAATAGGTACACATCTCCCACATTCATAGGGAACCAAAACAAATCACTCCCTGTATCCAGAGCCACCATAAACTTCACTTCAGGCATTCCCAATGTCACTGTTGTATAATGCAAACTGCCCAAAACACACAATTTCATTTACGAAAAATTCAAGAAACTATGGAAATTAAATCAAATGAATAGAATTATAACAATCCCCTCTTATTATTACAATTAAGTCATCACGATAAGCTTTGAAAATGTCAGAGCATGTCATCAGAGCAGTCTTACACACAGCATTTCGAGGAATTTTCAACAATTTCACAACTAAGGAGATCACATTATCCCTGTTAAACATAGTTGAGCATTAGTTGGGCTATGTAAAAAATTCGCGATAAAAGTGTCGGGAACATGCCAAAATTATCAAATATGCACACATTTACAAGAAAATTTTAGATGCTAGGATAGATCATAACATCAATTTGTTTCAAGACATTTCAGCAAAATAATAATTTATATTTTATAATTATACAAATACCTTCAAACATTTTCCAAATCATCAAATTCTACATACTTCACTTCAGCGGCCCCCACTTCAAACACAGAATTATCAGCTCCATTGACAATAGTGACACTCTTAACAGTGGGACTAGGATGTTTGCTCTTAAACACTTTCGAATTCTCACTCTTTTGCTCTATCTGAGGGTTAGTGGTGCTCCAAATAATCAAGAAATCAGTGCCACACATTTGATTCTCGAGGAAGCATATACACTCTATGCAAATGGAAAACTTGTGCATGAAACAGTACAACTTCGTCACCTGGAATTGAGACAAAAGGTAAGGTGCGATTAGTCAGCAACCTAATGTGCATGCTCAAAAAATTCATAAAACATAAGTTCACACTAGACCTATGTATTCTATCAGGAGGGCATTTGTCTCATGGAAAAGATCCCCAAAATCAACAAGAAAATACTTAGCGACCAAAAAACTTGATGACTAATATAGAGTAATAATAGAAGGTGAAAAACAAAGTGATCCCTTGAAAAATGACTTAATGTGAAATGCTCAAATCATCTACTAATTAATGAAATAAAATGGCCATGTCACTCGCTAGTAAGTTTTCACAAAATACAGAGTATATAATTTATGAGAAAAAGGAAAATGAAGCATAAACAAAGAAGAAATTATATCCAAACATGATTAATTTGGTTTTTACTAAAAAATACTTGAATGGGTATATCTATGTATCTTATCTGCTCCAGTTTCAACATCAGTTGCAAGAATAAAAAAATATGGAGACCTTGTCACAATTGCTAAAATATAGACCATACCGAAATGTTAGCAATAACAACTAAACAAGCTCAGAAATAACATTCTCTGCATTAGATCAAACTCAAAAAAACTCACTCAGTCATTTGATAGGTTGTTCCATGCCGAGCCTGAAAAAGAGAGAAAAAATTAAGCCACTCACTGGGAAAAATCATCGAGCATCTATTATTCCACGACGAGATCAGTGAAAAATTTGGAAACGAAGTTTAACAACAACAATAGGAGCAACAATTCATTAAATAGAACATTCGAAACATTGGAGGAAGGTAAGAAATTAACCAAAATCACAATATACATGGAAACAGAAATTCAGAATTACCTATTGAATATTCCATCAAAACTAAACTCAATTGATAAGAAAATCATTGATAGGAGAATTATGTACCTAATTCCATATGCGATGGCGAAAATAAGCATTGTTCCTCATTGTCGGACTTAGTTCCACCGTATCGCCTTTCTACAGTGCACAAAGGAGCTCTGTGATGAAGCTGGGGACAGATTTTACGAAGAATTCAAAACGCCCTTGGTCACGGCAAGAGGAGGTAGAGATCCTATAGCAAGATAGGAAGGCTTATTGGAATCAAGGACCCAAAGCTGGAGATATTGGCCGGCGCTGGCGTACAAAGTGGCGAGGTAAGGAAAATAGGACACGTCGACGGTGATGTGGAAGAGAGAGTCTGCAGCGGGAAAGATATCGACGAGCGGCACAGATGTGTAGAAGGTGGTGTTCAGGCGAACGGCGTCGGCGCAGACGGAGTTATGGCGACGAAGGAGGAGGGAATGAGCGGTTATAGGAGGGTCATGGTCCATGGAGGAAGATTTGGAAGTGTGTCATCGCCGTCTAGCTTTGGCGTGTGGAGGATGAAGTTCTTGGCCTACTTTTTTTTCAATTAATAAAACTTAAAAGTAAAATAAAAGAAGTCAAGTAATACTAATTTAGTTTGTGCCACTTTTAAATATGATATTTAAAAGTGTCATTAAATTTTGTGACGCGTTTAAATATGATATTTAAAAGTGTCACTAAATTCTGTGATGCGAATTGATGTCGTACTTTTGTGTAGTGATACGTACAGATGTCAGTAAAAATATAGTGACACGTGAAAGTGGGGTTAAAATAGTGACACTTCCTTACCTGTCAAAAAAAATGCATCACTACTAGACTCTTTTTTTTATAGTGTTTGCTAAAGTAAAAAATGAAGGAACATGAAGGGGAATTGGCTATTGATAATATATTTAATACTCTGTTGGATTTGTATTGACCATTAAAATTGGACTTGGAATTTTAAAGTGTAGATTTCATTTTGTGCAGTTACTTGATGATATAGCATGTTCTTTCTCCATTCATGCTTGAAATCTGATATAGGATTGCCTTAAATGCAGGCGTAGAATTTATAGTAGTTATTTAGCTTTTGGCATAGACTAGAGATGTTCGGACACTGTTTATCAGCACGAAAGTCTTGCGTTACGAAAATGAATTTGGGATTAAAATGAATTTGACACAAGTGTTCCAAGTATTAGAATCATGAACCCATATCATAAAATCAATTGGTACTATGTAGAGGGAAGTCATGATCTTATAAATTGAGTTGTATGACTGTCAACCACCAATATGAGACTTCAACTCTAACACGCCCCCTCACGTGCAGCGGCATTATATCATCGCGCAAACGTGGAGAGAAATGAGTAATAAGCCAACTTTGGGCTCTGATACCATATTAGAACCATGAGTCTCTATCATAAAATCAATTGGTACTATGTAAAGGGAAGTCATGATCTTATATATTGAGTTGTATGATTGTCAACCACCAATGTGGGACTTCTAACTCCAACAAAAAAACTCAGTTATGTGCCTTCAGATACGCTCATTTTTGTTGCTTCTCTATTACATAATTATGTAGTATGCAACACCACTGTGCTAAGAGTATCTAGATATGCATTGTCCACTGATTATGTTTTCTATGTTACCCCTTCCGCCCTATAAAGGAGCCCAATTTAATTAGGTATGTCTCTTCAGGGAAGATAATGGACAACAGAAAAATAATTGTAGAAATGAACCTAGGTGCGTGACTAATAAACTTAGGAGAAATGAATACATCGGTTGGATAGAATGTTAAAATAAATTTCGTTAAAGTTTGGGGGTGGCCCCTATGAAATAGTTCCAGCATCGACCTGGTGGCATCACGAAATAATTTTTGAGATTGGATTAAAATTATTTCAAAATCCTTTTTCAGATTAAAAAAATAATAATGTTGGGGGCAGTAACTATACATCAATTACTAGTATAAAATCTATTTCTCATTTCAATTACTAGTATGGAATGAGTTACATTGCTATTTGAACAAAGCCATACAAAAAATGGTTTCCCAAATCCTCACACTTATAACGTGTTTGCTCGATTCCTATTGAAGGAGTAAATACTGATTGAGAATACATTCCAATGGGACGATATAGCATAAAAATATAATCATAAGAAAACAACTTCCACTAGTGTCTATTAGATGGCTATAAAAACATATTTCTCAAGTGATTGATAAGTAATTTAACTTGCTCTTTTCATATATGAGTATCTGTTGCTATAATTTCTAGCTTAATGCGATTTTTGCTCTTCTGCCGACTAAGAGCGAGCTGCCTCGTATGAAAAATATTCACCTTGTGTGTGATCACTCTCTCAATTCTATGGATTCTTGGACAAGTTTCATTTATTTCTTATGTACATCCTTCTGCCGCTGAGATTATGTGCTTGCATGATACTACTTCTATTACCATGCATCCTTTGTCATGAATTTGTGCTTAAATACCATTATTTGTTTTTATGACATTGAATATGGCCTAAAGGCCTGGGTACGGCTCTGCAATTAAGATATTGACGTTGCGGATATTGATGTTGCCTTTATTGTTCTCAAAGGGTTATTAGTTGTATGCAACACACTGAGACTGAAGATACGAGTGATATTCTGATAAGCGGTACTCTTGAAGATACAAGTGATGTGCTAATAATAGGCACTCTTGTAGAACTCTTGAAGATACGAGTGATATGTTGATAAGCGGCACTCTTGTGATAATTCCAGTTCCGGCTAATGATTCAAGTGAAAAGCTGATAAGTGGAACTCTTTTGATAATTCCAGTTTCGGCTGACGATTCGAGTGAAAAGCTGATAAGCAGCACTCTTGTGATAATTCCAGTTTCGGCTGATGATTCGAGTGAAAAGCTGATAAAGCGGCACTCCTTGTAATAGTTCTAGTTTCATATCCTACGCGCTATGACTGATGAATCGAATTGAAGGCTGATAAGCTTTGCTCATGATAATTTCAAGTCTCGCATGCTAAGCGCTGCAGTTGAAGATTCAAGTTCTATGCTACACTTTGCTTTTCTTAAGTTGAATTCAGTTTTGTATGATATGCGCTACATTTGAGTTACCTTCATTTCAACATTTCTTATTATCACACTGCGGAAAAAGTAAAAGGCACGCAATATTCGAGGACGAGGACAAATTAGAAACATAATATCAAACCTTGTACATTAGTACATGGGCACTACAAGGCAATTCGAGGCTCAAAGTTTTAGGGAACTAATTTTCCTAACTTTTCCTCTAGCTGCTCAATTTCCTCCATTTTAATACCTGCCGTGCATCGAAATTTGTGCTCTTGTTCTTCTTCGGATTTTAAATCATATGCGAAATGCTGCGATCGGGTCTTACATTGTAGGCGAAACGCTGCAACTGGCATTTAAACCACATTCAGTTATCTATTTTTACGATTTGTTTGCTCAGCTTATCATTGTAATTAACTGCCTTCCAAGGGCTTAATCATTAATACTCCCCAAAGGAAAGGAAAGATTCAATTATCCTCCAAAGGGACAACATAGAAAATTCATATCATTAGGATGAAATCACAATTTTGCTCTAAGGGGATAAACCGTATTCTCGGTTACTCTATTGCTTCCGTCTACACCGAGTTCAATAGCCGAACAATAGTGGGCTCTGTAGTCGCGATCGAGGAGATCAAGGCCCTAACTCTTGCTTATAACAAGTATAATATCTGGAAAGCAGTAAGTTAATTCCAAAAATGCATTTGAGAGAATCAAATGCTCTACAATATTTTGGCAACCAGGAGGGGACACTATAAAACACATTATCTTTACGTGGTCGCAATAACTTCAGTTACAACATATCAAAATACAAATTGCATGGATGAAGAAACTAGGAATCTATTATGACGAAGTCTTCCATGGTCGAAGCACTACTAACGATAACTGGTGTCCTTTGACTGGGGGGGATACTGTACCTAAAGGAATCACCGCCAAAAATTAAAGGACACCCCCTCGACTCCAGGCTCATTATTAAAGAATTATATGCCCAATGCTACATCTAACTATGAGATTTATGATTATGACCTGTATGGTTAGCGCTACATTTTAACCAACGGCTTGCTTAGCATTCGTACGCCTGGATCGAAAATTGCCTCAAGCATACCTTGATAAATATATAAACACTATAACACATCGAATAATGTACAACATGATATGCTACAATAATAAACTCTCTTGAAGACTCCATGAATGAGCTTTATCGAGAACTCTGCCCCTGATGTGAGAATCGTTAAACATAGTATCGTGGGCTTCGATAGTTCTTCGCAGGATATTAATTTCTTTCTCGACATACCTGTTTCCCTCTATCATCTCATTGACGCGAGCTCAAAACCTCCTTGCCTCAAATGATTGGGTGAATATTATTACACCATGATTCTTATTTACTCGTTGGCCTTGGTTAAGTCCCGTTTAACCTTCATCAACTCAAGGATTGGTCATAGTCAAATGTTGATAAGACATCTCCAATGTCTCTCATATTCATACACTGCAAAGGCAACGAAAGGAAATTTATCATAAGGGAAAAACTAGATTATATTAATTGTCGACGACTTTACCTTCAACTACTCCTTTAGTGATTACCATTTATGTAACAGGCCACCTAATCAGAGAGGTCCACGAGGGAGTTCGTGGAAGCCAACTCAAAACCTGAGCAGTTGCAAAGAAACTTATTCAGGTTGAGTACTACTGACCCATCATATTGGATGACACTAATAGGTACATTCATTCTTGAAATTAAGGTCAAAGATCCCTCGAGCAAGGACGAAAAACTCGATAGCTCAGATAAGGAGCAATTAAAATAAGGGTAAGATTAAGAGAAGACTTGTTAGGTAAAACAAGAGAATCCGGACTTGACATTGAGAAGGTGAGAGCCCCGAGTATTATGATCTTTAAAAAAAATTAAAGAAGAATGATTATCGTCGGGAAAACAAAAATTGAAAATACTTGAAAAGGGTGGAGAGTTTATTAAGGTGACCTTCATGCATCCCGCATTTTCTTGTTTATCCTCAGATCACGTGTTGCGTGCACCCCTCCAAATTCAAAATTAAAGAGTAACAATCTTAGAAAACTTAAGTGCTCATGTCATACTGACATATTTGAAGACCGTATATTCACACTTACTTTTCTGAGGATTTTTGATGATACTCTTATGAAGTTAGAGTTGGGCCGCAGCCCAACTCAAATAATAATATTTGTGGGTTGGCTTAGCCCAATAGGGTTTAATCATGAATTGGTCAAAATTGTCAGTTAATACGTATTTAATAAGAATTGCGGTTACATGCAATAATTTTTAGGGTTTAATTAGTATAAATATGAAGGTGTGTCATTCATTTTTTATTCATTCACTATTATTCCTTCTTTTTGAGATCAATTACTAACTTTATTATCAGAGGGTCTTCTCTCAGATAATTTTGGGGGATTTGTCTTGCAGGTCCAAGTCGAGGTTGAAGGAGGCCCAGTCGACTTGGGTTTCAAATGCATCAGTAACCATTTCTAAGTTTGTGTTGATAGACTTTATTTCCCTGGCCAGATCATCTTTGAGAACTTTTTGTTGCCAATAGTTAGAGAAAGAAAACTGATGACTTTGATATATCCCTGTGATCTTTATGCTAACTTCTTTTTTATATTGGTCAGTTTAATATCGGTCTGGTGATGTACAAAAAAGAAAGTATGTTTTGTTCTTTGTTCTTTCATTTTAAGAATTGATGGCATCGAAGAGTTGGAACTGGCTCACTTAATAGATGTTGTAAAATGGTGGTTCATCTTGTGATATTTATCTGGGCTTATTATGCCGTCCATTTTTTTCTGGGTTGTTATGAACTTTCGGGTTTTAATAAGAATTTGGGATTTTCGTTAGGAATATGTGTTTAATATGTACTTGTTCTTTTGATTTTCCTGCTGTTCGGTGGCCGCTGTATTCTGCTCCCGCTGCCCTGAAAAAGACGCCACTGGTGGAACCCTTCAAGAACCTCTTCGTCTCTGGTACTTATTTCTTTTTACTATACCGATTTTCTATGAGAATGTGTGATAATTTATAGGTACAATAACTCTTTATGACTGGTGTGGTAGTAGTGTTCTTACATATGTATTTTGTGGAAAAAAACTATGTAATGAAATTGAAATAGCATTTGACAAAATTTACACAAGAATCGATTCTGCGAGCTCATTGATATAATTCCTACGTTACCAAGAATGAGGTGCTTCAGATTTTTGAAAATGTTAATGCTCTTTTCCTAGTATTCATACGGTTGACAAAGATCTGCCGTTCAACAGTATGGTAGTAGATGAGAATAAATTTGAGAAGCTTGTCCTTGGAAGGGAATTTCATGTTAGTTTAGGAAGGACTGTTCTGATTCAGGTGTTTTAATTGTATTGGTTTTTGTTATACTATGCGCGCAGGAGTGTGTGTTTTAACTCTTTGTTTTGCCATCCATGGGGACTCAGAAAGATCGAGCAAGATCGGCACAGTGAAGAAGTGGCAATGCAACTATTTGAGATGGATCAGACTAAATTTTAGATAGTTAAACTTTGGCATTTAGCAAACTGATCTTTTTTTAATTTAAATTTGAGATGCAATATGTAATAGAGTAGCATCGATATTGAGACTAGTTGTGCTCATTTATGCAATTGTGTAGCATTAGTTTTTTTTGTTGAGAATATAGCATAATTTATTAAAATTTGAGATTTTGGGTCTTTTTCCCTTTATTTGGACGTAGCCGCGCGCAGCTGCATATAGAGGAAAGGTATTTTTTAATTCATTAAAAATTCCGGGCACCGGTTTTTGAGAACCGGTGCCCAAATATAACCGGTATAGGATTAACACCATTTTTTTAAAACCGGTGCTACATAAAAAAATCAGTGCCAAGAGGGACACCGGTCTTTGAGAACTGTTGAAATCATTTGACCCTCTAATTAGGCACTGATTTTCAAAACCTCAAAAAATCAGTGCTAGAGGGGGGTTTTCGTGATAGTGTAATACCGTGCTAAGTTAAAATGCCAATTTGGGAGTGTTAGATTAATGCTATTGTAAGATTGAGAGTACCAGGGAGTTGAGTGAATTCAATCTATCTTGAGGGTAGCAAGCCGATCGTTAGACGTTAATTTTAATTGGCTATTTGTGTGAGTGATTGCATGTTAGGAGCGGTAGATCGGGAGTCGTTGTATAGAAATTCCTAACAGGGGAAATTTTGACTTACCCTGATGATTAAACATCGTAGTTTGTAGCAACTAGGTTTGTGTCAACCCTAGAGTAATCACAAGGCACCAATACCTTTGCCTTTCTAGGCCTAGGGTTGGTGTCCATAGTGGAGAGCGCAGGACAGGACGTACTAGACTCACTCTCGTGTTTGAAGAGGCTTGTTAGTATCGAAAGTGAGATTACGAGGATGAAATGCAGAGTCGGGAGGATTGGAATGCATCTCCCATCTCATAGGTATAATAGTAAGAACATAGACTCAACTATGCATCTTTCATCTTTTATTTTTTAGTCTACATAGGGAAAGTAATTATTTAAATTGAAATAGTTATATTAGGAAACATAACATCCCCTTTGCCTCTCTTGTCTCGCTAAAAGAAATCTCATAGATATAGATTTTAGATTGACCAAATATCTAGAATTCACATTGTAGGTGTAATCATTATTGTTATCGAATTCAGTAAAACAAAAAACGTTTTAAAAGTGGAGCAAAACAATACTTTAAGAATGTGTCTCTTCTTCAACAGATTTGGTTGACCCCGGCACTCCCCTACAGTGGCGGAACCAGTAGCTCAGGAAAGGGGGCAAAAAAGGAGAGTAATTTTTTTTGCACATTTGGATGGCGTTGGCGGACGGACATCGGCCGGCGTGGTGGGGCGGATGAACGGCCGGAGCGCGGCGGATTCGGTCGGTGCAGCGGACAATCTGATGCGGACAGTGGCGGATGATGCTGCTGCTGCGAATTGCGAAAAGAATACAATATGTCACTTGACATTTAGGGTTGCTTCTTGTTTTTGGGCCGATTGGGTTTCACCCCAATCGGAATTTTTGTCCCTACACCTAAGTGAAACGACGTCGTTTCACTTATCAAAACGACGTCACTTTGATAAGTTAGGGGGAAAAACGAGACCGTCTTCTTCTCCAGTTCTTGGGCCGTTCGCCGAAGCCCGGAGCAACAACCACCTGCAACCTAAGTAGCACCGGTACGATTCTGGATACGGGTACGGGATTCGATAAATTAAAAAATTAGGGGGTACAGGTACGAAATAGGTACGATTATAATAAAAAATATATATATTAATATTATTAATAATAATTAATCATTTCTGAATAAAAGATAATATGATTTTATATTGTAAACA
>JAULKM010151351.1:0-33727 GCA_032355605.1 Rubia tinctorum | reverse complement strand
ATGAAAGATAGAGAGATTGCTGACAATATTATCTATCTTAATGAGATGGTGAGATTCCTAAACTTTAAAAAACCTAATCCAAAATGTATACTAAAACTAGACCTCACAAAAGCGTTTGATTGAGTTAGTTGGTCTTTTTTAAATTCAATACTCTTCAAGTTTGGTTTTCATGATTTTTTTGTTAGAAATATTATGAATAACCTAACTAATTCATGGGTTTCCATCTTAATAAACGGTAAGGCAGCAGGTTTTTTTCAACCATCAAGGGGCATTAAACAGGGGGATCCACTATCCCCTTTTTTGTTTAATATATTCACTGAATCTTTTTCAAGAAGTTTGTCATTCATTTTCTCCACGGGAAAACTACAGTATTTTAATTTACCACCACGGTCGATTCCAGTATAGCACCTCAGTTATGCTGATGATACTATCATTTTTTTAACAGCTACTAGGACTAATTTAATCAGAATTAAAGCTATTCTGGATAAATTTCAGGTTGCCATTGGTCAGAAGATCAATTTAACAATAGTAACTTTTATATTAGTAAAAATGCATCCACAAATCAGGTTAGGCAAGTAAAGCATGAGCTTAGAATGAAACATGGGTCTTTTCCTTTCAAATACCTTGGGATTCCGGTTTTTCAAGGCAGAGCTAAATCAGCCTATTTCCAAGACCTGGTAGAAAATTTTGACTCTAAGCTGTTAAACTGGAAGAATAAATGGTTATCAGTTGCTGATAGATTAGTTTTGGTAAAAGCTTGTCTTTCCTCCATTCCTCAACATATTCTTGCTGTTCTTTCTCCTCCAAAAGCAGTACTCAAAAAGTTATCTAGGAGAATGTGTAATGTTTTCTGGAATAACCATGAAGAAGGTCCCAAAAGGAACTGGAAAGCCTGGAAACATTTATGTTATCCGGTTGAGGAGAATGGTTTAGGTCTCAGGGATTTTAACTCAGTAAAAAAAGCTTTCTCTCTTAAGCTCTGGTGGAAATTCCAGCAGGGTCTAGCCCCCTGGACTCAATTTCTCTTGTCTCTGCCTCAGTCTTATAGAACATCTCAGATTTTCAAAAGAATTAGGGCAGTGGACTGTTTGCCTCAGGTTAATTCTATGGTAATTCATGGTAATGGTAGAGCTTCTTTTTGCAATCAAATTGGTCTAGAAAAGGACCTCTAATTGATAAAATTCCACAGAACACCACTAACATTCCTGCAGATTGTACTATAGCTGGATTTATTGCTGCAAAGAACAATTTTCTAACATCTTTATTTCAGGTACTACCAGTGGAAACTTTCCAGTTTCTCAAAGATGCAGAACTGCACCACAGAGAAGATAGGATGATATGGAAACCAAATTGGAGGGGAGTTTTCACTTTCAAATCTGCATTTGAATTGGTCAGAAAAAAGAAAACACAAAGGAGATACCTAAAAAAGGTATGACATTATAGACTTCCACATAAAATAGCAATATTCATGTGGAGACTGGTTAATGCTGTCCTACCATTTGATGATATTCTGTCATTAATGAAGATTCGTATTGTATCAAAATGTGTAATGTGTGGAAACAGAGCTGATTCTATTAACCATGTTCTCAATGAATGTAGTTTTGTAAAGAAAATTTGGAATCTGATGCAATTTTCTTTGGGTTTGCCTAGTCAAAATTTTGATAATATATGGGATATATTATCTACATACTGGTCTTTCAAGGACTTTACCTCACTACACACACATCTAGTGCACATCACCCCATCTTTCATCAGCTAGGCAGTTTGGAAAGCAAAATATAGGTTCATTTTTTTATAATCAGAAGCCTAACTGTGTGGCATTTATGAGAAACATAAAGCAAGACATATTTCTATCCTACAGAGTTAGAGAACACTACACAAGTCATTTAAGTGATCACATATGGCATAATTTAGGTTTCACACCTAAACTTAGACCTCCACCTAAGCCAATCATCTCTACACATATCTGGGAAAGACCATTGGCTGGGTATAAAATCAACATTGATGCTGCATGGTCAGAAAACAATAAATATTGTGGGTTAGGCTTAATAGTTAGAGATACATTTGGAAGATTTGTAGCTTCAAAAGGTTTTTACACCTATGCTGATTCAAGCCTTCATTATGAAATTAAGGCAATTGAAAAAGGGCTGGAGTTTGGTTTAGAACTCCAGCTCCATCCTTTTCAAATTGAAATTGATTGTAGGAATGCTAAGGAATATATACTGAATTCTAATCTGGCTCCTTGGGAATTATTTGAATTAGTGTTCTCAATTAGATCAAAGCTTAATCAAGTTGGGTTAGGTTTATGTTACAAAAATGCAAACTCTCCTGCTGACAGGCTTTCCAAATTTTGCTTGACTTCTAAAACGGATGGAAAAGTTTTCAGTTTTGATGAACTGGACTGGGAAACCATAAGACTCATTCTCCTAGATCAAATGCAATTGCCAAACATCCGTATTCATGATCATTAGGACAACATCTACTCCTTTTCTTTTGCTCTTTCAGGAACATATATCTTTAAAGGATATCAAAGAGCTGGCTGCCACTCTACTTTTTGGATAACCTTTATGGAACAGGATGGGAAGGATCAGGAAAGAATAGCTTGTTATAAAGCTGGACACCCGGTTGGAGAAGAAGGAATGTTAAAGGATGCGGATTTTTCTCAATAAATCCCCTCACAAACTGATGTACTTTGTTTTGTATGGTTTTAAAGCACTATATAGGAAATACTTTGGAAGTCTGGCCGGAAGTATTACATCGACACATGGGGTGGAGGTATAACTTCTGGAATCACTCCAAAAATTTTCCTTTATAAAGTTTTTGCTCACATTAGGCAACCATATTGCCTTTTCTAGGCTCTTTTTGTACGAACGGTTGTAAATATTTTGAAGTAACGTCTGTTACTTTTTGACTTGGAGAACCTAATAAATCTCTCCCCCATCATTATGGGTTTCAGTAAAAAAAAAGTCATGTGAAGTTCAAAGTAAAGATAACATCTCAAACCAAGTCAACTGTTCGCTGGAGAAGAAAAGGAACCTCGCTAAGAGTAACACCTTGTTTATAGCGAGCCACCCTGAGCGAACATCGAAGAGAGGATGATTCTCACCTATAACGTCCATGCAGCTAAAACCATAATTTAAGAACATGGTCCATGATCCGCAAGGATTGTGAGATACATCAATCATAAATAGGTGAACCGAGCAACATAATATGTAATAGCATTTTTTGAGATTACTCATATATCAAACACATACTAACGTAGGCATTGGAGAAACATTCTGGGAGCCCTTTGGACATTATTTTGCAGGTGTTGCTGAGCTTGCATGGAACACTACGTCAATTCTAGATATTATGGTGGTCTGGTAGGAATCCCCCTCATCAGTGGTGCCGTCTATGGGGATAGATTTTTTCTTTTCAGACCTTCATGGTATCTAGAAGAAGCCAAGTTTCAAGTCAAAAAGGAAAATATAATAAACTCGAGAGCAGTTGCATATATTAGCAAGACGGAATAGGATAAATAGCAAGCTTGAAAACTTGATAAAGGCAATTTGGAAAATCCTCGAACATCAGGGACTAGGTAAAAATGACAAAGAAATTCTTTGTTTTGTATTCAAATACATACAAAATGATAGACAATCGCTTTAGGACTGGCCATCAGTAAGCCACAACGTTGATGAAACTAGCCATAAAATGAACCAGGAAAGCCTCAAACATGTGGGGTTGGACAAAAGCGATGAAACAAACTAGGGCAAACTGGAAAGCCTCCAACATGCATGATTAGACTTAAGTGGCGAAGCCAATGAGGTTTAGTTGCACATTATCAATACATTATAACATTACGTATTCATAATTAAGGCACGTCTACACCCAAGTACGCAAGATACACCTCGTACAATATAAATTTTACTCATAAAATGCTTCTATATATGAATTCAAACAATAATTAACACATACAATACAAGCTTTATAGCTTGCCATAGTAGAAGCCTATTCTCGTTCTAGAAGACATACATCTCGCTTAAAAACAACCATATGATTACTATACAAAGTTGGTAGAGCATGAACAATAATCTCGATCTCACAAAACTAGCTTTTAAAAAAATATAATCAACCTGATTAAGCCTAAACATTCAAACATATGACTCGATGACATCTAAAAACGTTGAATTATGCGGAATACAATCTAATCATGATACTCACATAGTCCTCATATAACCTTCTATGAAAGAAGAGAATAGATTGCATTCCCTCATTCTTATTTAGGCAGTGCCCTTAGGAACACTACTATTATAGCGGTTTGACGAAATAAGTGTAGTAACAACAAGATTGCTACATTCAAAATGTCGGATTAGTCTAAGGGAAGTACAAACGGCTGCTAGGGTTTGAACCACTGCTTGCATTGTATATGCCTTAGCATTTGTTTAGGATGTAGTTGCATGATGAAACTCACGTTAGTTCTCCTTCGTGTCCATCCAACGTTGTTTTGAGATGAGGTCATAGAACCACCGCCTCCCCTTCCTTCGCATTCACTAATCCTACTCGTCGATCCTGTCAAAAGACAACAAATCTAAATAACCAAAACTTGTATCATTCAGTGTACATATTCTAAAATATAACCCCCATGATCCCTGAAAAACCAATTAGCGGAAACATGGCTTAGGAAAACAAGACAACTTATTTCTAAAAAGTCAATTGCAACATCCTTATCTGCATGTACAGCCCATTAAAGGCCCAAAAAATAAAAACAATAAAAATGGGAAAAGTTACATCCTCGTGAAGACACATGGGACTAACCAGGCACTGCATACTCCTATCTCGAATCACATCCGTCAAAACTTTCTCAGCCTCACCATTCCCTTCATATACCCGTCTTACTAATTTTCTTCAAGCTTCACCAATGTTGGCAATTGAGACAGCTTCTCAGAGTCAATCGGCATTTGAAATGGATGCTCCTCGTCTGCGATCATTTCAAAAAATTACTATATATGATGACAGGAAGATGATTAACGCGTTGATATAGGGTATCTATATCATCGAGTTCGTCAACCTTGACAGTAGGGCTTTGCTCTTACAACTCTTTATTTTAGCTCGATAGTGTTCCAAATCCATGATTTTTGGATAAATATCTTTAAAGAAGTTATAAAAATCTTGCGATTTCAATAACTTATTTACTAAAGCACGAACGTACTTTGGATCGATATAACTCCTTTTTCGCAGCTGGGATAGTTGGTCCATCAAGATTTTATTCACCCTATCTTTCTCCTCCATTTTCTTTTCCATCATTAGACACTTATTTTCAGCCATATTCAATTTTCCTTGCATATGATTCATATTTGTCTCGGATTCTTTGCCATCTCAGCAAGCTAAAAATTAAAGTTAGACATTAACTAATACACTATAATGAGCATCCACTAAATTTAAGTAAAATAGGTCACGAACCTGTAAAAATTGAGAGCAAATATCCTTTTTAACAACAATAGCAACCTAATCAGTTCTTTTACCACCAGAATGAAATTAAGCTTAGCTTTTTCAGGAGGCACGCATGAACAACCTTAGACTTGTTACGGGAGGGACGCTCTTGCAGAGTTTTCTCCTCCTTCCCCCTTTTTCCTTATTTTCCAGACTTAACCCCAACCTTAGAATTGTAATTCAAGGCATTTATTTCCTCAACCTCATCTTTTTTCAATAGCGGACATGCATCGCTCGGGTGATCAAGTGAGCATATTCCGCAAGTCTTGACTTTTTGTATCCTCTCATTCATGAATTATTTCTTAATCGAGGTAAGTGCTTGGACTTTCTCTTCAAGCTTAGAGGAGGTGGGATTCACCTCATCTTTTTCCTTCACTGTCTTTCGAGTTCCAAATTGCCGAGTTCCGTTAGCCATCTCCTCAAAATCTATCATAGCATCTTTAAGACTTTTGTTGGCTATCAATCAATTGCACTCAGTGTTGACCATGTACATATTTTTATCCAAAAAACCTTTAGAGAAGTAGTACTCTAAGTATCTGTCCTTGAGTGGATAATGAGGGCAACTAGTGAGGAGTCTCTTAAACCTCTCATGATACTCGTATAGAGTTTCATTATCATGTTGGGAGATGTTTGAGATCTTCTTCTTCAATCTTGACGATTTGGAAGTGGGGAAGAATTTTTCATGGATGTTTTGGTTCATGTCCATAAAAAAATTTATACACCCGGGTGGAAAATAATATAGCCAGTCCTATGCAGTGTCTCTCAATGAGCTTGGGAAGGACCTTAGGTTGTAATCCTCTTCCGAAAATTCCGGTGGCTTTATCTTAGTATAAATAAGGTGGAACTAGGATAAATATTTGTTCAGGTCTTTATCGTTCATGCCATGGAATGTGGGTAGGCAATGGATCATTTTGGACTTCAATTTACAAGTAACATTTGTGGGCAAAAGAGGGAATATGATAGATAAGAGTTGATTCTCCAAATTAAAAGTTATCAACTACCTTAATGTATGTGTGCCTTAGGCCATTTTGTTCTCTTCAATCACAAATGGTGTTCAGTTATACCAAGGTGACTCCTCGAGGAATCAATCTCCCCACTATGACTATTTCAGTTCACCTCAGCAGTAGCCATCTCCTTAAGCATCTTATCAATTGGGTTATCAGCATCCACCTTTGCTGCATCATCATTCTCCAAGTACTCAATTTAGTCTAGGACCCCCATCATTTTAGCAAAGTGGACATCCACCGCAGCAGTCACAACCACATCAATAGTAACAACATCAACAACCGCATAACGTGGTCGTGAGTGAACATCAGGTTTTTGCCACATTTCTTACCATCAGACCCCATCTCCGGACTTAGGGTAAGAATTAGGGTAATGCAATCATCACTCTTGACTTATATAGGGAGGAGCTATTCAGCATGAGCGACAGTGTCAATGACATGGGCTATTTGATAGATAACTTTGGTCACCTATTGTACTTTTTATAGAGAATGGTTAACTACATGGACCAGAACATGAGACAGGAGTGAGAGTACTAAGATGAGGACCACGAGGACATCATAGAAAGGATGCACAATGCTAGTATCAATGGTGAAAGCCAGTCTGACAAATAGTGTCACAGGCATCGGGAGGAGAGGCCACCATCTAGGTGTGCTAGACGCACATCCGGTGATGATGAGTGATGGTTTTTCTGATCACTTATCCTTGGAACTTTTGATATTTTGATACATGCCTAGAGGAAAATTCATACACTGAGTGTGGGGAGGGGTTTTGGAAACCAATTTTTTTGTTTAATGATGACATTCTCTTATTGTTCTTGTTGTTTTTGTTTTTTTGTTTTTATTTTTAGGTGTTTGGACACATGTCGATGCCTTTTCTAGTAAGTTCGATAATTTTATAATCTTTTTTTAATAAGGAGCTCTATGTGTGCATTTTATCTTCGAGGGAATTTTGAAAAACTTGCTATGTTGAAACCTCGAGAGGGTGACATGGGAAAATTGGGGGGCAAGGATAGGTTGAAATATTGTAAGGGCAACCTATGAAAAAAAGAGAGTTCTCAAAGTTGGGTAAGAAAGTGAGATGTGAGCTTTGAAAGAAAAGAGTGGTTAGAATGAAAACCCGAGAGGGCTTCTAGGCAAAATAAGAGAAAACGAAAAAAAATTGGCGATTTCTATTGGTTTTGCCTTGTGTGGTTCTTTGGAGTTGAGTCATTTGTATTTTCTTTTGATGTTTACACTTCATTCTTATGATTGGAATGATTTTTGTGGTTTATAAATCCTTAGTTGGACATGAGGTTTGTTGAACTCTTATGTTTTGGGTTAAGAAGGTTCTAGGAATAATGTGCTGGTTGTACTTGTGAAAACATAGCTTAGGTATCACCGTAGAAAATTACTTGTTCTTACTTGAGGATGAGTAAGGGTCAAAAGTGTGGGAGATTTGATGAGATAGTATTTGTATGTTAGCACAATTAGAACCTCTTTTTATATTCTTTTGTTGGTGGTTAGTTAGATTACTGAGTATTTTACATGATACGAGGTTAAAATAAGTTAGTATGGTTATTTTCATTAACTTGCCTATTTTTTGAAGCATTTGCAGTCTACTGTGTTTTTCCTTTATAAATTGGTCAAAATTACCTATTTTGTGAGCTTGATCAAAGACCACTATTGGAGAAGGCCATTTGTAAGAATGGTAGTAGATGGAAGGTCAATCGAAAGTTTGGTTGTGTATTGAAGGCCATGGGAAAAATGATAGAAGATGGAAGTGATGGGAAGAAGGTCAAGCTTTCAAGCATGAAGATGGAGCCATTCATATGGCACAGACTGTGCCTATGAGTCAAGTCCAGAGAACAGACTGTGTAATCAGAATGCACGAGGCAAGGCTCTCAAAAATGGATTGTGTAAACAGACACGATGTGTGCCGCTCTTATGACCAAGAAACAAGGGGAAGAAAAATAGACCATGTAAACGTACACTATATGTGCCCATCATTTTTCTTGCAACCAGTTCCTAGGAAGGAACCATGTAAACCTACACGGTCCGTGCCAAATACCAGGGCAAGGTTTCGGCCGCATGTTGACTAGGGTGTTGACCAGCGGGTTATTTCCTCCTCTCTTTTCTAACTATAGATATAGCCTTTGTCCACTTGATAAAGGGAGGAGGCATATCTGAAGTGCTTTCCACAGGGTTTTCATCTTTCCCTTTATTTATTTCATCTCATTTATGTCTTCCGAACCCAAAAGTTTTAAGGGTTTGATTAGTTTAAATTTATTTAATTACTTAGGAGTATTTAAAAACGTGTTTGACAAACACTTTGTGAGATTATTATATTCATTTATTTTATGCCTTTATTATCATTGTTACTTGAATTTAATACTTATGATCATGCATAACTAATATTAGTGTGTACAACTAATTAGGATTATTGCTTGATTTAGTGCTAGGCTCGGGAATGAACCCAAGAGTATTTTGACTTTTCGCTGGATTGGTCAAAGGTCACCGTGAGGCTCGTGTTTAGGAGTCATAACTATGCATGATTTTTTGGTTCTTTGATTGAATTAGGCTACATGATTTAATATAACTAGGCTATGAAACAATACGTGAGTTACATATGATTGAGTGGGTAATTTGAATCATGTTGGGAGCGTAAGCTAATTCCGAAGGTTATATCTCGTTGTTTGTGGTAAACTAGTTCGTATAAAATATTAGGGGGTAATCAATGAGACATTAATTCTCTAGGTTGTAAATGATGCGGCGTAGAGTAGATGTTCAGGGTGGAGGTCTCAGAAAGTTATGCAACTTCCGTGTTTAATTAACTGCACGTGGGGAACGAGTTTATTAACCAAGGGAGTGAGGGCTATAGGTGGTCAGTGATTGCACACCTTTAGCTATACCAGGAGGAGGTGAGAGTTTGATGGGAATGCATGGTATACACCACCCTAAATCAAGTAAAGTCTAATACCAATGCCAACACCTCACATTAGAGAACTAGACCAGCGAGCACAAGGAACAATCCACTGGACATGAGGCACACCTCACCCCGAGAAGAAATACAATCAACACCCATGAGCATTCTAACGAGACCATAATCCAAGAACGAGAAACACACAACATGGACCATGATCACATGATCCATCAAATATAATTGAAGACCTGGAACGATGAATGAGGTAATGGCATATTAACTAAAACACAGATATAAAAAAGAATAACTTGCGCGTTGGTACTTAATCACACGATCTCCATGGGATCTTATCTGCAAATTTCTAGGATGACCAAGCTGATTTGTGCCGATTATGGAGATTATGTTGGCCCGGAAGAAATCCCCTGCATCATGGGTGCCATTTGTGGGGGCAATTTTTTCTTTCTAGGTCTTCACAATCTCCGGGAAAGGCCAAAATCTGACCCAACATAAAAGCACGATGCAAGAACCGAGCCAGTTGAGCAAGCTAGTACGCAACAAATCAACACATGTATGAAATTAATGGGAAGAATATCAACAACAAACCAAAGGTAATCACACACGAAAAACCACCCCTTCACTTCCAGAAAAAAGGTACGACACAACATACTGAATAATCCACGTGCGCATAAATTAAAATCCATTTAAAGAACTGCGATTTTCTAATTTATCCTCTCCCTTTATCTCATAAGACTTAGTTACAAATAATGCTTAGTCATAGAAATTAAGCTCAACACTGCAACAAAAAGACATCCAATAGTGTTGTACCTATATCGTGCCAACTATGGTATTAGTAACATAACAATTAGCAAACCAAGACTAACAATGAGAAGGAAAAATAACCTCAGTTCAGCTAAAAATGCAATAACTGATCTTTAGTATAAAATGCAAAAATGAAAAAAAAGGTTTACAAAATACATTCCTCTATAATCTATTAGGATTCTTCATAGAGGATTAGATTACATCAAAGAGGAAAGCCTATGACATAGGTATAATAGCAGACTAAGGTCGTAGTCATAAGCTAGCCAAACTATGATGGCAATAAAATTAGGGAAGGGACACTGGACCATAGTCCAGCTCTCCCACGAGACCCCATCTCGTACCCTGTGGTGCACCCATGATGTTCGGGAACCAACCTGAAAGCAGGTTAGTATGCAAGGAAAAGAGTCATTTCCATCAGGAAATCATTGTTCTCCGAGTATACTTCTTACCATCCATGCACAGTAGAAAGAACTCGTGAATCCCGTTCAGTCCCACGAGATCATCAACTATGCAGCCCATCTTTCCCAAGAACCAAGTTGCTGCGAGTCTAAGCTTCCCCTGGCTCTAGATCTCCCCAACCCCTATCTTTAGTGGCCTCATGGATGTAGATTCCTCACACCTTTCCATTCCCACCATGTGTTCATTGATCTGAGTCGCCGATTCTAAACCATGACAAGAAACCATAGCAAAACATTATAATAAATACCCTTTTTTCAAAACACTTAGAACATATACTTACAGAAAATGTGATCATGCCTTGCACAACCAACATAGAACATAATATGAACCTATGTTTCTAGAAACAGAGATAGTTCCACCAATGAATCCATCACAGAAGGATTATCACGAAACTAGTTAGACCCCAAACCTACATGGAATACCACCAACATCCCCCACTATATTCCCCATAGGAACTTTAAAAATTACACACATCCCCTACAATCACACCAATAAAACGATACGGACATAACACAACCACATGAACAATCCTACTAGCACTCAAAGATAGTCCAAATTTTTAAAAATTACACAAATGATTCCCCCCAATAGCCTCACATTTATACCGGGGATACAACGGCATAGGAAAATGGTATACACCTCCCTGAATCATGCAAAACTCAATCCAGAAGATAACACCTCGTGACTAGAAATCCAGTCAAGTAAACCATGAACGCGACTCACTGCATACAGAAAGAAATGTAACTCTAGATAGAGGACAATCAACACCCATGATCTTCCCCTCAAGTCCACGAATCAGTAATGAAAAGAGAAATGTGAACCATGATCAGCAGAGATCACGCAAAATGCCGACTATAAATAAAGATCCGGGGAAAAAAATATAGGGAATGACATTTTCCCCAAAAGAAATACTACAAAACAAAACACTAACTTAGGAATCAAAGCTGGATCCCAGAGACTTCCCAGGACCTTGTTTTGCAGGATGATCAATCAAACACACAACCCCGCACTGATTCTAGATATTATGTTGGTCCAAAAGGGTTCCCCCGCAACAGTGCCACTGTATGTGGGGATCAAAATTTTCTTTCTTGGCCTTCATAATGTCCGGAATAGGCCGGAACACCCCAGTCAAGACATCCCTTACATGACACAATTATAAAAATTGTCAACAGGAATGAAGAAAATTACAAGGATGTTTTTCACACGTACAATAGGAAGGAGAGGGCGATCACAGAGATAACAGGTATACGATTCACACCAACGATTTCTATCTTATCCTGACTCTCAGCGATAAGGTATTCCCCAACGCACTGAACTCTAGGTATACAATAACAAACACAAGAATAAAAATATCTTCATATGTCTTATCGCTTACTTGCCTGCTCAAATCCAAGAAATTAGGCTAATCATAAAGATATAGTTACGATAACTAAGTAGTTCTTAAGATTAGTCTGATAATAAAGAAATAAATGATATAACAAGTACCAAGAAAAGTAGAAAAACTAAAACAAAGGCTTGGTCAAATGACTCAATAAAATTCCATTCTGTTGTGGTTTCGAAAAACCCAAAATAAATATTTAAATAAGATTACAGCAGTAGAACGTTGTTCTTAATCTATTATATTATGTGGAGGAATGTTACATCATTCCAAATAACATACCTATTACAATATATATAATAAGAAACTAAGCCAATGTGGTGGACAAGGCAGCTTTGTTGATGGTGCAGCGGACGCCACTGCCTTATCGAGCATAGGACGAGCGGGTCACCGCAACATCACTTATGGTGCCCCTATATAAGAAAGATTCCTAACCGGAAAGTGGAAAAGTATGTCGATTGTGAACTCTTCATGCCATAGGCATACTTTACCTCATCATTGAATAGCTTAATTGAGCCTTGGAGCTAATCCAATCAGGCGCGTTCGTCGGCTGTACAACCTAGTTGTTCCCTAGAGCTAGTCGTCACAAGTCCAGGCTTTATCTCGTGCTAGTTTCCCTTAGTCCCCCATCATCAACGGTCTTACAGGTGGAGTTTCTTCACCCCCTCTACCCTGACCCTATGTTTGCTTATCCCAATATAATCATAGAAAATACAAGTTAAAAGACATGAATGAAACATACATTGTTCATGACAATCGATACATATAGAATGGTAAAACTTCACACTGACAGCTCACATCAGCTTTCCTAGAAAATCCCGTAAGGGACGCTAACCCAGTCTACGACATCATCAATGGAAATAACCCCTCCAAACAATCCATCCAAGAAATATTATTGCCAAACCAATAAGGCATTAGGAAAAGATCCACCCACCCCCGGTATCCCATACCATGTTTATCATAGGAAGTCTATAACTTACACACATTCACAACAACTTCCATAACAACATGAAACACACAACACATAACAAATAGAAGCAGACATACAATAGAATTAAGCATACAGGAGTCAACAGACAAACTACATTTGAGGATATACTCCAATATGATTGCCTTTATATAGGTATAACAGTCCCATATGACAAGAACAAAACATTAAGATGGCATTTGAAAAGACGCAACTTTGAGCCTTACCAAACCTACTCCGCCTCCTATCCTAATCTTGGAAATTGGAAAACTTAAACACTACGATCTAGATAGCATGAAACCACTGACCCACGTGGCCTATTTATCTCCTAAATCCAAACCGACATATATCCCACGCAAAAACCACATTGACACGCTCATACTTGATTACCTACTAGATGCGACAAAAGCAGGAAAATCACCCATGAATTCGCTCAACAGGTAACCAAAATGACAAAGGTAGTAAGGATGATGGGACTTTGCATACATTTGGAAAATCACCAGCCTCGCGACACAAGCAGTTGAAAATACCCTTTATCTTTCCAACAACGAAGAGAACATTGCGGCCTCGCACGTGTCGTGAAAACTATCATGCTCACGACACTAGTAGAAATTCAATTCGTCTTTGCCAAACTACCTACCAAACATAATACACACCTACTATATGGAAACAGAGAAGACATTGCGGTTTCACATACACCTGGAAAATCACTAGCTTCACGATATAAGCATAAATCTGACCCCTTCCCCATCTAACACACACATCTCCTTTTATACCTCCCTCCTTGATGTATACCCTATTCCGACACAACCACAGAGTAAAGACCACAAGAGTCATAGGAATGAACATACAAAAATATTTAGAAAAACCATAAAACATTACAAATAAGTCTATAGGATTAAAATGAATACATGATAGAACACTCCCCAAAACAACTAGGGCAATCCATAGTCTAATGATTTAAGGGACCCAGCCTCTGCATACAATTTTTTTTCTAGTTTCCACCGCATGTGCAAATAATCCTCAAAACTTATGGAACCAATGGCCTATATACGACGCATATGCTTCACATAGTAAGACTTAGAATCAATAATAAGGTCACACTCTAACCGACCTAGATGCATACTCATTAAGTATTCAGAGTATGTAGATGTCTCCATGTCTCATTTTAAACCATTAACCTACTATTTCATAAAGCAAACGCGATCCTGCCAACATTACTTATTAGAATTCTTATGCAAACTCTTACTAATCTTGGCACGAAGGTTACCATAAACCTCGTACTACTCTTTCAACAAACTTTCTAGATCTAAACACCTCTTTAGCCCAAAAGTAGCATAGCTACTTATCCTCCTCTTGACTTTCTAACCTCTCATACTTTGTCAAGAGCTTAGAATTCACATTCATCTCTATGGCGCCTCTCTATTCCTGGATTTCCCCTACCAACCAACAACATTAAACTTCCCATTTTCTTATAGGTCAAAGAATATCATCAAAGTAATCAGCCTACTTTGAATTAATATCCTCTATTTGATCACTTTCATGACATTTCCTTGTCAAACACTTCTGTCATTCTTCTTCACATCGCATAATTGCTGTCAACTTCTTTCTTAATTTCTAAATTTTGGAACCTTGCTCAATCAGATAAGAATCATATTCATTCAAATGCATAATATTCTGCTTCATGCGTTGCTCCTATTGTAGATCGCTCATAATCACTTTAGAGTAGAACGTCATTCGTAAGGATGGTAGTAGACATTAGAAGGCAATTCGCAACGATGGTAGTAGACCTAAGGCCACATGCTTAACCGTGCTAGTAGATTGAAATATTCTAAAGAGAAAAGAGTTGAAGCTCGTACGAGAAAAAAAATACTGGCACGACCATGTAATACTACATGACCCATGCCAGCCAAAATGGTGGTGCGCCTAAGTAAAGGCACGGGCCATAAGGAATTTCATAGCCTGTGCCGTTAAGTTGACTCATGTGGCTAAGTATGAGAATGAGTTGTGTCCTTTTGCATGGCCCGTGCACATTGAAGATCAGAATTCGAAGACAAGATGGTGGCCTGCGAGGATTTATACAACCACACCATTAGAAGAAGGAATACTCAGCTCCAACCTACGGCCCACACGGATCTGCACTGGCCATGCTATTCAAAAGATCAAAATACACTCTCACTCGGCCAACATAGATATGCATAATTGTGCCGCTCAGATGCAAGGGAACACTCTTCTAGTCGGTTGCCCGTGTTGTGTGCTATTGCACGGCTTGTGCCGCCGTTCCAGCTAGGGTGTCACTTGATTTTAGGCCTCTTTAAGGCTAATTTCATATCTACTATATAACAAAGCCTGTGTCTGCTGGGGTTTAAACAAGTTGTTAGTTAGAAAAAAAACTAATTTCTATTGTCTTAGTTTTCTAAGAATAGGTAGAGAGCAAAAGGAAATAACCCTTTCATCTTATTTTAATCTTCCTCATTTTGCCCAAGGGCATTGAATCCAATTGAAAGATTGGGTTCAATTCTTAGGGAGTGGTTTATTTGCTTGGGGATCTATTTTTTATTCATGATTTGGTAAATATTTTGTGAGATTCTAGATCTCCTTATCCTTTTAATATTTATGAATATTATGCTTGAATTTTCTTTACATTTTTGTTAAATGCACGATTAATATCCTATGTTGGCATACACCTTAGTATATTTTTCATGTATGGTGCTGGTATCGTTTGTCCCCTGGGAGTGTCCGCAAGGGTAATAGAGGGAGTGAGAATCCGCGGCCATATGGGTGTATTCATGAGCACCACTTTAATGACTGTATTCTAGTAGACTGGAATATTTTACCCTGACAGGCGAGGGCATGATAGTTAGTAGCAACTACGGTTATAGTAATATGATCTTTATCATTGCAACCGTAGAGTCATCATGAGATCCCAATCCCTTTGTCTCTATTGGCCAAGGGAGATGCATTCATAGTGGATGCTCGAGATGTAATTCTTTACGGGAAAGAGGAAATCATAACGGTTGGACCACTTGATACACTTTCCAAATTACGGAGGCAGTATAGATAGAATAGGACGTGGGCACCTTTGTGCTGATAGACAAAAGGAAGTGTCGACTACGACAACACTATGTGACATATACATTGGAATAGGTTTATATGTCTTGTATTTGATAGAATCTAAGATAAAATTACTTTACTAATCATGTAACACGAATGTCCCCACGTGTTAGCTTTTTATTGTTTGATATCTTATTTTGCATGCTTTCTAGTCTATAGATAACCCCCCTCCCAAAAAAAACCTATGCTTGCAACGTTGATTTTTCCCAACATTTAATCAAATTGATGACCGGATTTTGAGTTTTGCGTAGTTAATTTTTAAATTCCTAGCATCTCTGTTGACGACCCCGGACTTTTCACTAACTACCATCTTCGGTAGTTTGTAGTGAATACGGGAGAAACAATATAAATTTTCATCTTAGTATCTAGCGCTCCACGAGTTAGTAGATCTCCCGTGATTTATTAGCAACCCCGCGGAGTACGGATCACCATCCCTTCGCTGGTAATTGATCTCCCAAAAGGTTTGTTTGTTAATGACCCCACAGAGTGTGGATCACGAACCTACAATAGCTCTAATCTAACACTCCCAAGATAGCATGACAAGCCTAGCATGATATTACACTACACATAGATGTATAGGTGCATCATAAAACATAACATAGCATAAATCTTACAAGAATGTAAAGAATAAATCAAGAACGAAGATTCATAGGACATAAAGATAGGGAAATCTAAGAATCTCACAAAACCAACATCTAGTCATGAATACAAATATTTCCCAAGAAATTAAACTACTCTAAGGACATTGAACCCAATACAATAATTGGATTCAATGCCATAAGCAGAACGAGTAAAATTAAATGAGGAGAAGACATAGTCTCTCTCTTCCTAGATCTAGAATTAAATTACACTAATGAAGTTAGTTTTAATACCCTAGTAGACTAGTAGCTACTTATATAGTAAGTGGAAATAGGCCTTAGAAAAGCCCAAAAGAGTAGAAACCCTAGAAGCCATGTCGGCATGGGCGGGGCAATAGTGCATGACCCGCGCCACATGCACAACAAGAAACAACACCTTTTACCTCTGTTCTGGAGGGCTTTTTACCTCGATTTTTTGGCCAACAATAACCGAGGCAAATATAGCTGGAATAAAAAGTATATATTTTTTTACCTTGATTCAAAACCAAGGTAAAAAGTATTTTTTACCTCGGTTTTAGGGAAATAAACCGAGGTAAATAGTCAATAATCGACGGTGTTACCGATAACAGTGTGATGTCGGTCTATGATCTATATGTACTGGCGGTTGACCTGCTAGACAACCTACGAGATTGGTGTTGACTATGTCGTAAATTAGAGATAGCGAAGTCATTTGTACCTGTAAGCGATGTCTCATAATTATCTAATCGTCGTCGTAAATTTTGACTTTTGACTGCATTTTCAACCAGCGGTAAATATTATTTTTACTGCTTTTTTCTTTTAAAAAATTGTGGTAATTATGTATGTGAGGATCCCAAGGCTGACCATAGCTCGATGTTGGCAAGAATGGATTCATGGCACTTGATTAGTATGTTGTTCTATAACGTCGGTTTGATTGTCATCACTTTGGTCAACACCAAAGCGTTGATGACTTGGCATATGGTTTCACATGATGTCATTTTAATTAACCGATTTCACTTGCATAGATGTGACTAGGGTACCTTAAATGTGATTTACGAGGTGCTTGCAATCTCGCTTAGAACAACCTCGATCATTTTGAGATACCATCGGTAAAGTGTAACGATCAGTAAGCGATGTTGCTTTCATGGGATCGAGATAATCGACTCATAAATTATACGTGTGCTGCGTCACTAGTTGAAATATAAACTGCAATACAATATTCATTAAAAGTGTCCCCAGCGTCTAACGCCATTCCGGTGACATGTAAGTACAACTAGCATAATGTATGCACATAAGAAATATAAACACTACACCATCAATACACAATAAAAATTATCAAAATTCTCACAAAATGAACTATACCATTGATTCTTTATAGCTAGATAAAGAACTATATCAAGGTGTCAAAAAAACCTTGGAAAGTATCAATGGGCATTTTAGAGAATGATGTTTGCACAAAAAACTTAACCCAATACTAGTTCCTCATATAGTTGATGGGTTGAGTAAATCCTTCAAATTCTTTATCATCATGAAAAATGTCAAACTTTCATGTACATTGACTAGCCCCCTTCCAGCATCGCTTAATCAATCACGGGAGATCCACTATACCAAACCGAGATGAGGCTAAGTGAGGTCAAAGATAGAGAGTTGTATTGTTGCTCTGGTTCCTTCTACTATACTACCGAAATCGGTAGATAATGGTAAGTACCGGGGTCATCCACAAAAATGTTAGGAATCTAATAATCAACTACACACAACCGTGATCGGGTCGTCAATCCAACCACGTGTTAGGAATAATCAGTGGTCAGTAAAATAAGCATTGGTTTTTTTAAACTAAAACTACTAACGTGCAATTTAATCACGAGAATAAACTATAAACTAGCACATGAGAAATATTTGAATAATATGATTAATGTCATTTTGATCCTTCATTTCATCACATGCAAGAACTATGAACCTATTCTAGTGTTTGCGACACGTAGTGCAAACGATGGTTAAAACTTCCCCTTATCTGTAGCTAAGGGTGCACGTATAAAATCTTCCCTCGGCCTCACCTATGTAACTAGGGGAGTGCAACAATGGCTATGACTCATTGCGTAGGTCTGATTCACCCCTGTACGATTAAGTCTTAGGCGGAACACTACGGACACTCTACCCCTAGGCCTACAGAGTCGAATGAAGTAGGCATATTATCGATGGCTATAGGATAACAAAGTTAATCTTAGTTTGCTACTTTAGCTATCTCTACATGTAACCCTTCGGACCAACTCATCGGCTTACTAGTGCATGAACTATTGTAACGTTCGGCAATCTACGTGCACACACCCACGTGGATCCGGACCCATTATTACCCTAACCGCATCTAGGTCCTCGAGGGGTATCAATAATGCATCAACATGAAAGTAGATTACGGTGTGTGCTAATTTATTGTGACAGTCATACATTCACAAGAATATGAAGAACAACCCAACATAATGATAACAAAACACATAGAAATAGGTAGATCTAAGAAATCTCATAAAATAAGCATTAATACATGAATACAAACATGATCCCTGAGTTAATTAACTACTCCCTAAGCATTGAACCCAAGTATTTCATCGGATTCAACACTTTTGGGCGAAAGAAGAATAAAGAGAAGAAAGAAAAAGAACCTAGAGAGAAGGAATAGTGTTTTCCCTCTCTAGTCTACTCTAGAAGATGAAAAATGAGCATAAACTTAAACCCTAGTAGACAAAGGTCCATATATACTCCCTCTGTCCCATAAGTAATTGCACAATTGTTTTTTCACAGTCTTCAATGAGTACGTTTGACTGTGAATATCTTTAGTTACCTATAAAAATATCGCATAAAAATTGATATTTAAAAAAACAGATGTTTAGATGAATATAACAATATCTCGCATGATATTTTTATTATATACATATTTATTTTCATTAACGGTCAAAGTTTGACTCCCAAAAAACAATTGTGCAATTATTTGTGGGACGAAGGAAGTATATAGTAATAGGGAATTTAGCCTTGAAAAAGGCCTAAAATGGACAACAAAAACCCTAACAGCCGGAATTGGCACGACCATGGCAAAACAGTATGGTATGTATAGGCTCGTTTAAAATGTTCCGTGCACTATGGCATGGTCCGTGCAGCCTCGTGCCAAGCGGCCCGCATAGCCTTCATAGGCCATGCAACCTTGTGCAAAGCTAGGCGCATGGATTGACACAGTTCGTGCAGCCTTGTGTAGAGCGGCCTACAAGGACCGACACAGACCGTAGATTGGTGCTTGCTGCGGAACTTCTTATTTGTGCTCCCCATAATGTTTGGCACAACCCGTCGGTTTGAAGGACTTTTTTCTCAAAAGAATTGGTGCGGCTCATGCTATTTCTCACACCCGTGGGCTGCTCTTGACTTTTGAGACTAGGAATGACACGGACCGTGTAAAATGGAGCAGCTCATTCCCATACTTAGCCTTTTGGGATTGTTTTTGGACTCCTCGTGTAACGATCCACACGGATGTGCACAGTCTGTGTAAGGGCCTTTGCACTGTCCGTGTAAACTTTCATGACCCGTGCAAGCCACTTTACACGGACTCACAGGGATGGTCTTGGCTTATGTACAGACTGTGCCGGCCAATTGGCTGGATGATTTGTTTGCTCCATTACGGATGAACCGTTGATCTGATTTGAAAGCTCTTGTAGTCGATTTTATAGTGCTTAAGAAGGAAAATCCAATGGTGCCACCCAAAAAGGCTGATTCTTCTCGGATGGTTCCTAGAACTCCATGAAACTCTCGGACTACAATTCCTCCTCTTCTTTCTTGGCCTTGTGAAACTTCAAATACGAATTTACTGGGCTCAATTCCATCTACTACCATGCTTTGGTGCACATCAATCCCCTAACACTTAAACCTTTAATTGTCCTCGAGTTAACAAGAAGGAGAAAAGATTAAAGTGGAATATAGCATGCAAAGAGAAGTTAAACAACACATTCAACTTATTCCTAAGCTATCCTAATTCCCCCAAATATTGTTAGAATCTCACAACTCTCACTCTCCCTGAAGATGCTAAAGTAACCTATCCACCAAAAATATATATAAAAAAACTGGAAAAAGGATAAGTAAAATGATAATTGCTAGACTAGCTTACTAATCCGAAGAAACCACCGAAGACAATCCGAGAGATATTGATGAAGAAACCGCCAAAGATGGCCTAAAGATCTTCAAATTATGTTTTTAATTTCTCTCAATATCTCTAATTTTGCCTAAGAGCCTTTTGGGTTTTTATCCTAGAATTCACACATGTTAAGCTCACCTCTCACCTTTTTCCATATGGCCTCTTAGTTTTACCTAGGTTTTCCAACCTAGCCGAGCCTAGCCTCTCATTTTTACCTAGGTCTTTCGACCTATCTGGGCTTTCTTCCCATTTTTGCCTAAATTGCCCTTCAGGGTTTCCAACTTAGCTGGGTATATAATTTGTTTTCATTTTTTCAAAATTTTCATTTTTTTGTGTAGCACAAAATGCCCAAAGGTTGGCTTCATACTACAAAAAGATCATGAAAAACAAAAAATTACACCACTAAAAAGGTTCATCCAAAAACATTCCCCAAACAAAAACAAACTACCAAAAAGGTGCCCTCACACCTAAAAACAAACAAATGAACAAAAGTTCGCAAGTCCTCAAGAGGGAAAGTACCAAAAACAAGGAAGCAGTCATAAAAACAATCATCTTAGGCTAAGACATAAGCATACGAGATGCTACCATAAACGTGTTCCAACCCCTCCCAAACACTTAGTTTATGCATTGTCCTTAATGCATGTAACCAAGGTAAGAGGAAAATTGGAAACACCAAGAAATGCTCAATGTCATCACCGACGTATGGCTCCTTAACCCTGCCCGTACATATCCTGATAGTAGTAGCCCTCTCTGATGCCTGATGTACTCAGCCTGTCAGTGATCTCCCTCATGCCATCCTGCAGCGTCTCTATATATGTCCTGGGCTAGTGATGGTTGTCATCGACTTGATCGAATCTCTATGCAGTGTCTCATTCATGATAGTTCAGCTGGGCACCGAGCCAATATATATCCTTTCCAACTCCAAAGATTGCATCTTCCCATGACTGCATCCATTACGGTCGTTGTTGCTGATCTCACATATGGTATGAAGATGCCAACTATAAACCCTACAAGTTTTGCTCCCAAAATAAGCTGAAATGATGGTGCTGTCACGAGTTCATCTCGTGGTGAGAGGGGATGGATACGTTCTGACAGTGTGGTTTAGGAACGGAAGGAGTCCTACGACCACTGTTTCTGCTAGACTCTGCAAAAATCATCGTAGTGGTAGGAGACGTTGTGCATGCAAGAATCACCACCAACGTGCCCTGTAGAATGATAAAACTCTTACTGAATGTGAATAGGGCCCAAGTACGGTGGCGGTGCTCTAAATACCTGCTCCGCTAGGGGTTGTGGAACTTGGGGCTGCTCAAATATCGACGGAGCCACCAACTATGGGAACTGAGGGGGTGGCACAAACTGCTGAAGATTTAGGGCCGTCTGAGTGAACTAGTGGTTAGTGGGAAGGGTTGTGTAGGTTTCTCTAGAACCTGGTCATCCTATTCCGCTCAACATCCTCTATATAGACACTCAATATAACTTGGAAGTCCTCATCAGGCTGTATGATCAAATCCTGAATCAAGAAGGTCTTGGCCAGTGCAATCCTGTCTTCTTAGGGGAGCTTTTTGAAATGCTGGCTCTTGTATGACCAGTGGATGATGTCATCCTCCACTTCTATTAAACCTGTCTCCTTCATGACAACGGGAGTAAGAGTGTAGGCAGCATTCGGGTACTCCCGCATGTCATTGCTCACTAGAAGCTGAAGATGCTCTACTAGAAGTGAAACCATTCCCTCGATAAGTATCTTCCCCATCCAGTTCCTGGAGAGGTGGATGCAGTGGCCAATAAACTCATCCACCAAGTCAATATAACTCTTCCAAGTGCATATAGACCACAAAATCCTACAGCCCTTGTTAGTGTAGGTCATTGCCTCCCGAATGGCAACCGACTACCACACTCAGAACTCACGCCATATATCTTAACATTTGGTTGACTATACTAGTGTCCTTGCTCTCTTTCACATGTGATTTTTGGGTGATGGAGGGTTTGAATGAATGAAAATTGAAACCAACAGCTGGCTCATTGTACCCCTTAACTCTAGCGTAAAACTTTTGCCCAAATACCCAAGCTATCTCCTAATGAGTCATAGATCGGGCTACATCCCCAAGTGGAATCTAACTACCTTATCTCCCTGCCCAATGAAGGCTCTTGAAATGGTGGACAGGAACTCTAGTGTATACCTAGTGTAGGTGGGGGCTGCCACCTTCGTGAATTTCTTGAGCCCAATCCTCCACAAGAGCACCTGGACCAGTTAGTAAGGTTTGAGGTCCTTGAGGGTTCTCACATATACAAACTTAGTCTCTTGGATGTGGCGTACAACAAGATGACCTCACCGCTTTTGGTGCTTCAGACTGAGTGTGGTCAGCCCCATAAAAGGTACACTAGCTTTCCCTCTCCATCTACGAGGCATGATGAGATATATAATATAAAGCAACACCAACAATCACCAATAAAAATAAAAATTTCCTACTAACATCCCCACTTAAAATATTCTTTTACAAAACAATCCAAATATCACATTAATGCCCCCAAAAATGCAAGCATGCAAAATACCCAATAAACTTCAATTTATCCAAATAACCAAGGTTGGTCGAATACCTCAAGGTGATGGTTGGGGCCAAAATACGTACTTGAGAAGTGTGTAGAACTCCTCCTATATCCTCTTGAAGAACACTCCAATAGCCGGAATGGACCAAAAATTGAGTTTTGGGAGAAAATTCAAAATCTGGCCGAGCTGGTTTTTTAAAAAAAATTCTGGAAAAATGGTGATTTTTTTATAGGGAATACTATGAATGGGTTTGGTTCGTATCGGAAATACAAATATTTTGATATATGGTAGAGGCAAATTGGAGGAAAATTGAGAGAGTTATGGCCAAAATGGTTTAGGGGGGAGGAAGAGTAGAATTGAGAGAGTCATCCACGTATACCTCTAAATTTCTTCCAATATATTTTTGAAAAACCTTATCCACCACCCTTTGATATGTTGCTCCACCATTTCTAAAGCCAAAAGGTATTATCCATTAGCCTAAAGCCTCCTTCTCCGTGATGAAAGCAGTTTTCTCCACACCACTTTCCAGCATGAGGATCTTATGATACCCCTTATGTACGTCAAGAAAACATTTAATTGGGTGGTTAATAAGGACGTATACCGTCAGGTCGATGACTGGCAGTGGGTAGCATTCCTTGGGACAGGTCTTGTTTAGGTTAGTGTAATCAATGCACATCCTCTAGCTGCCATCAGTCTTCTTCACCAATACTGGGTTAGCTAGCCAGGTTAGGTAGGGGAATTCTTCTAGGATTCCTGCTACAACTAGTTGGCCCACCTCCTTGTTGACTGCTTCATTTCTCTCCCTACATAGAATCCTCCATTTCTATTTGATCGGCTTGTAAGAGGGATCCACTTTCAGCTCATGACAGTCTACATCCTTCGACACCCCCGTCACGTCTTCCGGCTTCCAGGTGAATGTTTTCCCATTCTCCTCCAGGACCTTAATTAGTTTGCTTTTCAATTGAGTCTGGAGATTGTTTCTTACGTACACTGACCAACTCTTGTTCAACTTCATCGTTTCCACTTCCGCACCCAGCTTGGATGGGTCATTTCCGTCTGTGATTAACCTGACAAGCCTTGCTTTATTTACCCGTGTCTCACTGCTCCCACCTTCATCTTCTCGTTTTCTCTTGCTGAGTGCAATCCTATGGCTCTCTTCCGGTCTCCCTTTACTGTGGCTATTCCTCCTCTAGTCGGGAACTTTAACAGTAGGTGATGGGTCAACACTATGCCCTTGAGCAATGCTAGCAACCTGCCCAGTATTAGGTTGTAGGGCATGTTTTCCTTTACAACTATAAATTCCATGTCCACAGTTTTACTTCTTTCGCCTTCTCCCACCGTCACCGGCAGAAGTACGGTGCCTTCTGGACATACTGTCATGTCTGCAAAGTTCACCAGTAGGGTGCTCGTCTGTTCCAACTTCCTCTCAGTATTCTCATCCAACTTCTCCAAACAATACCAATATATAACTTCCGCAGAGCTTCCACCATTGACCTATGCCCGGTGAATCTTCTTATCCATCACCCTGACTGTTATCATCACCACATATGCACCTGCTAGTTTGTTTGGTATCGGGTCACTATCATTAAATGTTATTACTTCGTTTGCTCCCAGCTTATTTTCATTTGGTGTTGGTTGCGATGTCTGCTTGCAGCGCACTTTTCACTAAGACTCAGTCATTCCTCCTGCGCTTCCTCCTAAAATGGTATATATATATCTATCTATCATCATAGATGTTCTGTCCCCTTCACCGGGGTATTCTCTCTATGTCTTTTCAGTGTTCATCAACTTTCTTGGCCCTGGACATCTCCTTTCCCTTATCTCGCATTCGCTCTCTGTCGGGGATCCTTACCTTGCCCCGACTGTACCGATGTTTGAGGAATCCTTCATACTTTTCTTCCCTGGTAGGTGGCCCTGTTGTTATCTTTCGCTCTTTTTCCAAATGCGCCAGCTCCCCACTTTGCACTGCACCCTCAATGTTGTGCTTCTGGTGAATACAGTCGTTCGTATCATGGTCATGGTCATCAGGATACTCACAAAACCTGGACTTATCCCTCTTCCCCAGCGGCATCTTCATCCTAGGTGGCGCATCGAGGATGCCCTTTCCTGTACATAGGTCGAAGATCTCCTTGGGTATTTTGATCTGTGGGGTGAAAATACTTTCCAAGTTTTTGAACCTGCCGGGCATCTATCTGCTTCCTGCTCGATCAGCCCCCACTTTCCTCGCCCTTTCTTCTGAGTAGTCTTTGTCGGCCCTGCGCTGACTGTGGCCTTCTTGTGCTTTCTTCCTTCTTTTGTCGGCCAGGTCTGCTTCGTTAAAATTTTTAACTCTCCTCATCAATTCATTAATAGTTGTTGGTGGGTCCAGAGTAAAGTCCCACAACAGTAACTCATGCCTGAGGCCGTTCACAAATGTGTCAATGAGAAACTGGTTGCTCCTCTCCTCCACCTGATTTGCTTCATCATTAAATCTCTCCGTGTACGCCAATAGTGTCTCTCACAGCTTCTGTCTGATGGCAAGCAACTCTGATCTTGTCTTCTAAAACTTTTTTTCTTTGCATGAAACAGGTCAAGAATTTCTCCTCTAACTACCTGAAGCTATCAATCATCCTGTCTTCCAGGTTCTTGAACTATACCCTGGCTGCAGCTGTCAGGGTGGTTGCAAATACCTTGCACCATATGGCTTGTGGTATCACAACAGTGGCCATATTGGTATAAACGGTGTGCAAATGGTCCTCCAGGTCGGCCTTGCCATTGTAACGACCTAGGTTTATCGAAATTTTCATCTTTGGATCCGCTGTGAATAGTTGTATCCGCCAGATAAATGGTGAGCCCCTAGCCTTCCTGTGGACCCAGCTAAAAATACCAATGAACCCTGCGCACCCATCGAAGCTTTTCCCAGAGCAAGAGAGATATTCAGAGGCGCCCACTAGAGGATTTGATGTCTCTCTCCAGTTGGCATCTGCGTCGGAGGGGGTTCATCCTCCTGTATTACATCTTTTACCATCGCCTGGTTGTACGAATTCTCTGATATATGTGCCTCCATCCTCTCCAAGCTATGTGGATGCTAACAGTTGATTGTGATCCCCACAGATGGCTCCAATGTTAATACCAAAACTTATTGTATGTTCAGCGATGATCCGCACCAGCTCAATATGCACATGAACCTACATGACAGGTAGAAAGAGGTCAAGCAGGCAGGCCCAAGGTCATGCCTACTCCGATGCTCCGGTTAGCCATTGATGCCATGTAAAAGCGTAACTAAGTGAATAGTAGACTGATAGGAAAATCTTACCTTTTATCACACATCTTTCCTCGTTATATGTGGTTTGGTGGTTGATGGGATTGGAGTTGTCCCATCAGCGCCTGTCAAACATCTCCCTGTCTATCTTCCAGTCCAGGTAGCGTCCCTGGGCTGGCAGGGCTCATCTTTTTTCCTTTTCTCCTTATTGGGTCGTCAGGCCCATACATTATCATTGGGCTAAGAGTCCAACCATGCCTCTCATAGAAAACTTTCCACCTTTCTTGTTCCCTATTGCAAGGCACTTATCCACAAATTCCGCAACCATGCTCGGGTAAAAGTTTCCCTCCGGGGTCATTGCCCAAAGGACGTGGACATTCGACCCCGAGCATTAAGAGATTTCCCCATGATAAAACACTCTCATAGCCAACATTCGTTAAATATAACGCAGTGCTGGTTGGACGATTGTCGTACTTTAGCAAAGGTGCTTCCTTTCTATGCCCGATAGGATACTCCAAAAGTTTCTCAATGAGAACGGCAGGCCTTGTCGGTCATTTCTCGAGATCTCCTTCCCATACTTCTACCAGAACTCTTGGGAAATATCACGGTGTGTCATAGTGTACTCAGTGTCATCCAAGTGAGGTGGAATCGGATAAATCCCCTCCCCTCACTATCCTTTATTTATTCCAAAGTTGCAAGGAATTCCAAAGTCCATCGAATATAGGTCTTCGAGTGCTTGTCCAAGAAACCCTCTAGGCCTATTCTACTAAGCAAGTAAGTGACAGGCTCGAGTAAGCCCAGAGCTACCAAAGTTTCTTTGCAAGCGAACTTTGTTTCCATGATAGTCTGCTTTGGATATTTTGGGTACCTCCACCTCCGGGCCACACCCTTAGAAATTTTGGTCAAACCCGTGAATTCATCAATGACAAATACGAGGTTGGGAGGAAGGAAAGTTTTCGTCTCCCGTCTCTCAACTTTGGTTGGCTTTTTCCCCTTGTCACCTCGGGAAGTGGTTCCCTTTTCCGAAATTTTCCTCTTTGGAATCATCCTATTCACAAAAAGAAAAAGTGGTAATGCAAGGATAACTAAGGGCATGCATTGAGATTCATTAAATAAAAATATTCCTTCCTAAATAGACACAACATTCCAAACCATGTTATCTCATACAAAATCTATTCAATCAAAAACTAGTCTTTCTAAACTATCAACCCATGAGCAGTCATAACATTCCATCAAGAAGATCATACAATCAAGAACCATTCCTTGTAAATCATCAAATTCAATAAAGATCAAAGAACAAGAACAATCCACCCACCCTCACACTTAGTTTGGCACAAAATCATTCAAAGAACTCAAAAATTCCTCCCAAAAACAACTCAACATATTTTCAAGCACAAAGCTCCTCCACAAATCAACAACATACTAGATAAAGCAAGTAAACATAGAGCTCAAAAGATTACTTTGAATTTCAAGCCAAGAGATGAAGAATCCACATAAGAAGAAGCAAAAAAATGCTAATTTTTTAGGAAAGTGGCCCAAAATTTTGAAATATCCCAAGGAAAGGTGAGAGTGAGTGTTCTTGAGGAATTTTAATGAGCCAAATGAATCGTATGAGTGAGGTATTGTACTATGGGTCATTACTTTCAGCAAATAATGTGAATTAAAAAGATGTGCATATGTGATAAGGATGCATTTTTGAAATTATAGAGTGAGAGGGACAAAGTACCAATCAATTTATGCATAAGGGAGGTGTTCATGTACTATTAAAACAACACCTAGGGGGAAAACAAAGATTTTGCTGAATTAATGAGCCAAAAATTGGATATTTTAGCTCAAAATTTGGATTTCAAAAATCTAAATTTTTGGCCAAAAATTCACAACATATTAAGTCTGGCACCAGGCACCCCTCGTGCCAGACACCTGGCACGGCCCATGCCAAAACTTAGCATGAGGCCTCCTCGTGCCAGATGGGAGTGGCACGAGGTCATTGCCTTTTCCTTTTTTTTTCAAAAATACTGTCACCTAAACAATCCCTATATATTTTTACTCAAAAAGAATGAGACTCGAACTCATATTCATCGATCAACAAGAGTTTCTTCTCAAGAATCTTTGTCACATATTAAAAACATGCAAAATCTATCTACTAATAAAATGTCAAGAATGGAGAAATAAAGACCACGTATGCTTATTGTCGTCATCATGACTTATTCCCTTTTCATGCATTTTAATTGAAAGAACCTACCATTGGGTTTCCAAAATCTCCATCTGCAACTCCGCCCACGATGACATCCTTGTGAATAGGTCTCCACAAGGAGTCATCCTTATATTTAAGCTCTTTGTTTGCTAAGAAGAGTTAATGTCCATTCATAGCCCAATCCGAATCCTTGGTCTTTCCTTGGGTTTGGGAAGTGGTCGAGGGTGTTTTACATTCTCAGGGTCTTTCCTGCATCATGCTTCATGTTGGTGAGCATAGAAAACAATCCAAAAATCTCATCACTTATGTTATCTTCATCACAATCATCAAGAGTCACATCAAGGCAATTACCGTTATCCATCATGTAAGAGTTATCATGTTGAACACCTTCTTCACACAAATTTATGCTTTTACACACAAGAGAGGGATAAGGCGAATCATGCTTAGACTTGTAAATATTAAAACCAACTCTATCCATGTTATCCTCTAAGGTTAGTGTTCCCGAATGAACATCGATCATAGTCCTTGATGTTTTCATAAAATATATCCCCAATAAAATTGAGGGTTCACCACCATCATGCACTACATCAAGGACATAGAAGTCTGCAGAAACACCAATTTTCCCACTCGAACTATCACATCCTTCACTAGTCCATGAAGACCATCTTGGGAGTAATCGACCATTTGGACTATTACCCTAGTCTTCTTAAGTTCATCTATTTCTAGGTTCTCATAAATGCACGAAGGAATGACATTAATAGAAGCTCCAAGATCAATCATATCATTTTTCACCAATTTACCATCAAAGGAAATAGGAATGGAAAACATGCCAAAGTTATCACATTTGCAGGCAATTTTCTATGGTTAAGAGTAGTGACTCCACCTATTTTCTTAAGGGGTTTATTGCTGTTTCTTTTACATGCAACTTTAAATTTTTATGCATATGAGGGAACATGTTCAATCAAGTCTAAGATCGGGACACTAATCTCCACCTTCTCAAAGATTTTGGGATATGGTCATCATTGGATGTCACGTTCGGCCTTCCCCTAAGTGTACTAGGGAAAGGTGGCGGGAGATTAACCCTTACTTTGGGTGTTGGAAGCTCTTTGAAGGGTTCCTCCACAAACAATTCTTGCTCCTCCAAGTTTCCTTCATTGTTGTCCGTGACTAAATCGTCCTCTAGTAGGATTTCCTTTTCGGGCTCACGCACCTCCTTCCCTCTTCTCAACTTCAAAGCGCTCACATTCCTCGGATTAACCTCCAGTTTGGAAGGAAGTTTTTCGGACTCTTCGACATCAAGGCGTCTTACCAAGGTGGAAATTTACTCAACTTGAATCTTAAGATTCTTGATGCTTTAGAATTCCCTTGTTCCGAGATATTTAATCTCTCGCCTTGTACATTCAGCAAAGATGTCGTGTTTCTTGGCCAATTAAGAGATTGCTTCAAGGATTTCCTCTCGATCAGCCTTAGAGTGAGGCCTTATTATTTGAAGGCCCTTCTTCCCTCTGATAGGGTTAAGGTGGAGCTTTCCTACCTTGGTTGTACCCTTGCATCTGGTTTTGCTTGCACTAACAGAAGTTGGAATGGTCGCGGTACCTGGGGTTGAAGGTGTTTATGTAGGGATCTTTCCTTTCTCCTTCTTACTTCCCACGGAACCCTTGTTCTTGGCCCCTAGAAAACTGTGGCCTATTTCCACCATTGTTGAAATCCAACGCTTTAACTTCCTCAAAGTCCTCCACCACTTGTGAGCACACATCCGTGTGATGATCAAGATTACAAACACCACACACTTTGCTTGTTGGACTCCCCTTTTCATGAATTCTTTCATCATGGAGGCAAGAGCTTAGACTTGCTCCTCCAACTTTGGGGATTAAGATGGTTCATCCACAGGCTTCACCCTAGGTCTTGTACCAAATTTCCTTGTTCTGTTTGCCATCTTCTCGAAGAGTGCCATTGCTTCCCTTGGACTATTGTTGGTGATCAAACCTTTGCAAGCGGCGTTCACCATACGCATATCATCATTGCACAGTGCTTCGAAGAAATAGTAAACAAAGTCTCCCTCATTGAATGGATGATACAGACAACTAGCTAACAATCTCTTGAACCTTTCCCAATACTCGTAGAGGGACTCATTAGCAAACTGAGAGATGTTCGAGGTTGCTATATCAACCCGAAGACTTTGAAACCGGGAAGTATTTCTCGAGAAATTTGTGCTTCATATCCATCCATGAGGTGATACAACAGGGAGGGAGATAGTATAGCCAATCTTTGGGCGAATCCCGAAGTGAGAAGAGAAACGCCCTTATATTGTAGTCTTCCTCCGAAACACCCGTCGGCTTCATGTTGATACAAACAAGGTAGAACTCCAAAAGATACTTGTTTGGATCTTCTCCGGCCATCCCATGGAAAGTCGGCAAGGAATGGATCATGCTACTCTTTAGTTCACACGTCACGTTGGGTGGAAATGGTGGGAAAATGATGCATAGCAGTTGATTCTCCAAGTTTGGAGCCATCAACTCCTCAAAGTGCGGTTGTTCTCCGCCATTTCTTCTTTCTCTAATGTTACCAAAATTGGTTCTTGTAGAACTTCCGGCCTAGGTCTCCTCTTCCTTCCTTGCCTACTACCGGTGCAATTATTTGGACTATTAAAAATCCCAAGTTCTTGGCACGAGTGTGTGCCATAAACCAAGAATAAAACAATTGCCAACAAAAATCAACACTAGCAAAAAGGGTTAGAAGTAACCGGAAACAAGTAGGAAACCTCAACAACAAAAACCAATAAAAAAACAAAAACAAAAAAACACTACTTACTCAACTAACACTTTATGCAAATTAACTACTAGATCGTTGAACTAACATCCCCAGCAGTGGTGTCAAAATTTTACCCACCCCCTTCCGATGTCGCTAATAAACCACGATGATCGACTAAGCCAAGAGGGGAACATGAGTCAAAGATAGAGATTTGTATGTTGCTCCCGTTCCTACTACTATTCTACTAAGAATGGTAGATAGCGGTAAGTACCAGGGTCGTTCACAAAGATGTCAAGAATCTAGTAATTTACTAAACACAACCGTGGTCGGGTTGTCAATCAGACCATGTGTCAGGATTAAACAGTATTGGGAAAATAGTCATTTGGGGGATTTTCAACTATCAACTAAAAACATGTAATCAACTGAATAAACAATATAAACTAACACTTGGGTAAAATTTGTGCAACATGGTCAATGTTATTTCAATCATCGATTTCATCAAATACAAGAACTTAACCATATTCAAGTGTTTATGTCACGTGGTGCGGACAATGGTCAAAACTTCCCCCTATCTGTCACATAGAGGTGCGCGTATAAAATCTTCCATCAGCACATTCTCCGAGTCTAGGGGAGTGCAACAACGGCTATGACACATTGCGCAGGTCTAATTCTCCCCCATGTGATTAAGTCCCAGGCGGAACACCACGAACGAACTACCCCTAAGCCTAGAAAGTCAAAGGAAGTAGCCATCTTATCGATGGCTTCTAGGATCAACAAAATAATCCTAGTTTTCTACCTACTCTATCTCTACCCGCAACCTTTTGGACCTCTTTGGTCGGCTAACTAGATGCATGATCGATCGTGACGATTAAAAACGATAACTTTTTTGCCCACGTCCAGTTCCGGACTATCGTCACCCCAAACGCACCTAGATTTCCTTAACCAGGGAGTAGCAATAGTGTACCAACATTAAAGTAGACTCAATTTTGTGCCAAAAAAGTGTGACAATCATGCAATTCATAAGAATATTAAGAACAAGTCAACAGAATAATCACAAAACACATGGAAATATGTAGATATAGAAATCTCACAAAAATAAATATCAACACATGAATACAAATATGTTCCCCATGATAGATCTCTAATCTCTAAGTATTGAACCCAAGTATTTCACTGGATTCAATGGCTTTGGGCAAAAGAAAGATGAAAAGAAAAGAAACTAGAGAGAAGTGAGAGTGTTTTCTCTCTCCAGCCACCTATTAATATCCAAAAATTGAGCATAAACTTAAACCCTAGTAGACAAAGGGCCACATATATAGTAGTAGAGAATTGGGCCTATAAATAAGTCCAAAAGTAGCCAAAAACCTAGTAGCCGACAGTGGCTCGTGCCGACGCGGGGCGCGGACCATACCGATCGTGCTGGCATGGGCCATGTTGGCTCGTGCTGGTACGTCCTGTGTTATCCAGCCAGGTCATCATTTTGCTGCTTTTGATCTACGCCATGCACCATGTGACGCACTCTGTCGGCTGGAACCTTGTTTTTCTCAATACCTCAACGCGCCCCGCATCATTCTTGATACCCTGTAGGCTGGTCTTGGAATTTTTGACTTGAAACGATGTGGGATGTGTAAAACTAGACATCCCGCCTCTTTACTTGGTCAATTTTGGAGTGAAAAGAGGGGACCCTTGTGCTAGATTTTGACACGGCGCGTGCCAGGTGATATGGGCCATACCAAGGCCCCCTAACATGGGATGTGCAGGTTGGTGTGGGTTGTGCTAACTCTTAGTCCGCGTTGGGCTCGCGTGGTTCTCGCCGACCGTGTCTGGTTCACTTAGCTAACTTCTTTGCTCCGCTATGGGTGAACCATTGGTTCGCTTTGGGAGTTCTTATTGTCGATTTTATAGTCCTCAAGAAGACAAATCTAATGGTGACACCTTTAAGTGCTGATTCTTCTCGGTTTTTTCCTAGAATTCCTTGCAACCTCAAACGATGTTCCCTCCATTTCTTCTTTGACCTTCTTGAACTTTGAATCTGTCTTTCTTGTTCCCAATTCCATCTACCACCACGATTTGGAGTTTGTGGCCTTCGATCCACTATCATCCTTACTAATGGCCTTCGATAT
>JAULKM010151324.1:0-17242 GCA_032355605.1 Rubia tinctorum | reverse complement strand
GGTAGCTAGAGGTTACTAACCAGAATCACAGCTTTAATGTTTTCGATGGATGGAGAGAATTCCTGGGATTTGTCCTCGTGGCGCTCGAGCAGAACATCAATGAGATCCCTCGAGAAATCGTCAGGATTTCCAATCCCTTTCCTTTGGTGTTCTTCAACAATGGTACCTAGTATCTTGTCCAATTCCAGATGCACCCTCTTCAACTCAGCGAGAAAACCGCTGACGACATGAAGGATCTTGAAAGATGGGAAGAGATCAGCAATGTTAAACGCCACTCCCAATCGGACAGCTTCCTTAGACATGTGAATGAACGCTTCCTGCTGGGAGCACTCCTTCCCAAACCCCACCTTCGCGGTCAACCCATAAATGGTAGCATACGTTTTCTCAGAGAGGTTAATGGGAGCCGATCCAGCGTTGCTCGCGATCCATTTCATGAGATTGGAAGTCTCCTCGTCCCTGAGCGGCTTAAACGACTGAACGCGGCGGATGCTGAGAAGCTCCGTGGTGGCGATCTTCCTCATGTGCCTCCAGAAATCTCCGTATGGAGAGAATCCAATGTTGGTGCAGTTGTAGGTGATGAGTTCTAAGGCCGCGATTCGCGCTCTCGACGAGAAGTTGAGATCATGCGTTTTCATGACCTCTCTGGCGGTTTCCGGGGTTGAGAGGACGACGGTGGGGATCTCGCCCATCTGGAGGTACATGACGGGGCCGTGTTTCTTGGCGAGGGCGGTGACGGCGTGGTGCGGGAGGGCGCCGGCGAGCTGGTGGATGTTGCCGATGAGGGGGAGCTTCCATGGCCCCGGAGGGAGGCGGGGGGATGATTTGTTGGACCGGAATTTGGTTCCGAGTTTGAGGAGGAGAAGGATGAATGCAAAGGTCAGCAGAAGAGCTGAAGTTTGAGCATCCATTTGGAGTGGAATGGTGGTGGCCAAGTAAAAGTGTATTGGAGTGTGAATGTGCAGCTGATTTTTGGAGTGTATAAATAGATTCAGCGGACATGGAGAGGGCAAAATCACGTGAACAAACAGTCATAAAAACATTAACTTTGGTTCTCTTTTAACCGGTCTCTTTCGATTAATACAAGTATGCAACGGTCTTATAATTGTGATTTGCTAATCAATCGTACCCTGCCTGGGGGGTGTGTGTGTGTGTTTTCCTATATTTGTATGAAAAATGGTGAGGCTGAACCAATTCAGGTGGTCTTGAAAGACCTTTTTTTAATAAACAAAGAGTAAACTCATTCTGATTAATATATGGAATGTGTTGTACTTAATTTGATTATATACACAATCACAATTGTTTAGTCTATCTTACATATTAGCTAATGATTAGTATCGTGTTAGCTTATTTTCTATTACAATTGATACACTGGTAAACAAACACCATACCTAAATGAGAAACAAAGCCAATATATTATAAGGTGGGATGAATGAACTCCCACGTGGATGACTCACACAGAGTGAGTGGGTGGCCTCCCACTTCATCTCCACACCAACATGGTGTATTAGAGCTTGCTCCACGCCAACCTGGCGTATAGAGACTTAAAAAACCATCAATTATTGGTGGGAGGGGGGACCTGAGTTGCGTCTGATCAGCCAAACACAACTCCCTGCTTGCCTTGGTGGCTGGCTGGAAGGTACTACGAAGATATGCTCCACGGGAACTATGATTACGTCCAGTAGTCTTGATCTCCACCCGCTGAACAGATGCATCGCTCAAGCCAACGTCCTGACTCAAACAATCACTGTAGCACACATTAGACTTGACATTTTTATCCCATAAGCACAAAGATCTCTAACCTGAACCAATTTGGATGTTCATGATATGTCGGTCTATCCGGAAATACCCAAATTGACCAAAGTCTACTATTCTACTCTTAAACCTTAGAAGGTATCGCCAAAAGTATGTTGACAAAACTACGTTTGACTCAGATTTCTCCCAGCCAGACTCTTTGAAAAGTAGAACGGAAGCCAGTATGATTTTACCGTTTTATGGTCGCGGGAAAAATCAATGGTTGTAAAGACTTCCTAATCTAATACTCTATACTAAAGACTCGTATTATGAGCTCACCTTCGTTATTTAACTATACTAAAGTTGGTTGAATCAAAAGGACCAAAAGCACCAGAACCCGACCCTAGCCTCGACTAGGGTAAGGAGAAAACCAACCCACTATGTTCAGACCAGTTTGATGACCCAACTCGGTCATACCGAACCATCTACCGTCTCATTTTGGACGTTTTGACCCACGGTTAATTTCCTCGTCAACGACATTTCTGCCGATCACCAATAAAGAAAACTACTAGAATTTCCACCTTATGATTGTGGGGAAGAAGACTCTCCGACATCGCCAATGGTTGCGACGTCATACACCACTATCAGCAGCAATCCATCATCGTGCGTCGACCTCACACCCCTAAATTGCTGACATAATCCTTCTATGCTTCATATTTGTGCCTTCTATGAATCATTTCATGGTCTATCTCAGCGAGAGGACAAACAACTGCGGTTTTCTAACCGCTCACTTTGTTGTCCAGCCCGACTCTGCCAAAAGCTTGCTCTTTCTCCAGGTGACAACACTTAGTGCAGGTGTGAATATACTTCTTGGTTAGAGTTCCAGTGGGTTGGCCCCTCTTCTAGAAAGATTCAGATTTACAGGAAATGAAAAAACATATAACAAAATTAAAACAAGAGGGTAGCAGCGGTAGACATTAGTTGCTGCCACCACTGCTGTTCATCGCAGGAAGATGTCGCCATTCATTGTCGACCGCTGGTCACCGGCTTTGACCGCACATAGCTACCGTTAACTTTCGATCTCCATTGTGGAAAGGCACACCGGATAGCCGTTTGAAGCTGGAAATGCATTTAGCCCTTCTTCAGCCGATTACTTCGTTTGCCGTCTGCCAGAATCTCGATATACGCTCTGTCACCGATCGTTTCCTCTCGTTGGCTTGCTCTAACTTATGAGATGTTTCCCTCTGGACATGCTTGCTTGTTTCCATTCATTTCCTTGATTCTGGCTGCTCGTCGTGAGAAAGAACTCGGCGGGATCTGGTCTAAACCAGATGGAGACAGCCGGAGTAGAGGAGTCACTGAGGGCAGCTTCTCTTCGGCATTCACCGGTGCTGGAACTCCGACATCCCACCTTAAATGATCGTAGTCCGTTATGACCTCCTTCTCTGGTGAAAGGCCTTCCTCACCTCAGATTATTACCTATTGGTCTTAAGTAATTTATTGAGCAGAAAAAAACAAAGGGAAAATGGGAGGGAGGGGGGAGAGGCGGTGGTGGCATCCCAAGTTAGGGTTTAGTTTTTTTGGCTTTTGGTGGGAAGAGTGCATTTTTAAAATTTTGTTTTTTCAAATGAATCACAAGAAAAATGTAGTTTCAAATTTGAATAATGTGCATTTATATCATTTAGTTCTTTTTTTGAGCAGATATGACCCCCATTTTTTAAAAAGTGTATACATGTCCCTGCTTTCACCTTAAAATTTGGTCAACTATGGTCTTTACTAGATTTAGTTGAAATGACTAATTTACCCCCTCTTAAAAAAGAACAATGTGCATTTATACCCCAGTTATTATTTTTGTGCTGATATGCCCCCGATATTTTGAAAGTGCACATACCCTTGGTCTCACATGAAATTTGGTCAACTGTGATCTTTTCCGGATTTAGTTGAAATGATTGTTTTACCCCTCTTTAAAAAATGTATATTGATCATTTTGTCCTCCCAAACCCTAAATCCCAAATCCCACTTCATTCTCATTTCATTTTGAGATTTTGAGGGTTGAAATTGAATTTTAAGGGAACTTGTGTGGTGAAAACGTTGGTGAAGAAAATGAAAGAGTAGTATTTGATCATTAGTATCAGCGTTTGGTGTGTTGTTAGCCTGAATTTTGTGTGGTATACTAATTTTATGTTTAGATTCTGATTTGTTGGCTAAGAGACGAGTTTGTTCTTCAATTTTGATTTTCCAAACTTCTTTTGTAATTTTATTTGTATGTTAATAATAACGATAAGAAGTACTATAAGTGTATAGAAACAAAAATGTGGATATAACCCTTAAATTTAAAAACAAATGGTTATATAACCCAATTTTTTTTAAAAAAAATAGTGCTAATATAACTCTATAATTCATGTTCATTTTCTGATGGTACGGCCCAATCCAGGGGTGGAAGTGTCTGAAATTATATTGAAAATAGAATATGAACATTTTGGTCAGTTTGAGTCAATGCCGGTCTCCTGCTATAGGGTATGAGTGTTTTAGGCATTGCTGTTCAAGGACGTATATATGCACTTTTAAAAAATTAGAGGATATATTTACACAAACCCAAGAATTTGTGGGTATCAATGCATTTTATCCTTCAAGTTTCAATTAGGGATGACAACAGGGCGGAGCGAGTTTAGATTGTGGTACCTTCATGTCCATGCCTACCTAAAATTTGCATACCCATACCCGCCTCATTACCCGTGGCGAGTACAACATTAAAATCCACCCCCGCACATCGGGTATTATCTAAAATCCTCCCCGCCCCATCACCCACTTGGATCTCCATACCCACTTCAAATCCATTTTATTCACCTCATCTATATCTCCAAAAAAATCTAAAATTTCACTTTAAAATTAATAATTTTAATATTAAATGTTTAATAATATTTATATAAAAATATTATAAGTAAAACATGTGCATTATGAATAAATAATAGTTTATTATATAATGAATTAGTGTGTACATAGCGGGTATAATGGACGGGTATGAATTAATATCCATGTCCGGCCCACTACTCATGACGGGTATTAATTTTCATCTCCATACCCACTCCACCCCACCAAGAGATGTACCCGCCCTATTAGAACGAATGCATGATGTACCTCTACCAAAACTATCATTCCTAATTTCAACTGCTGCACTAGTTTATTGGCAAAGAAAACCACTTCAGACATTTTAACGAGTTTGATCTAGCTATGGAATTTCATAACATGGAACTAATCTCATTATAGAGTTTTATTTTAGGTTTTTAAAATTTTATATTTTAGAATGGGTATCTACATTAATTAATGAATTAATTAAATTGCACGTTTGGAGTAGTTTTGTAAAAAAATCGATCGATAGGCTCTAACGAATAACTTTAAAAAACCGTAATTTTATCACTGGAATTCTTATACTTATACTATTTGATCGTCTATTTTACTAAAAAAAAATTATGCCCTCCTTTATATATTTGAGAAAATTATGTTTTTAATCCGATGTTTTAGTCGAAAATGTCAATATTATCTTGTAAAATCTGAAAATGTCAATCTAACTCTAAGTTTTGGACGAGAGTGCTAATTTAAACCTGACAACCGGAAATTGGCCGGAAATGTATGAAATGACCATTATACCCTTGAGTTAAAAAAGTTCAAATAAAATATAATAGGGATATATACAAATATAACAATATATAAATCCGTAAGTGCACCTGAGATAATTCGAAATACAAAACCAACTCTAACTACTTAATGAAAATGCAAATATAGATCTAAACACTATATTCCGACATATACTGGCCAGTTCCAGTCATTGACCGATCGGAAATGACCTAATTGCCCTTTGAACCAAATCCAAAATTTTAAAAAGACAAAAATGCCTTTTACCTGTTAGTGTTCTGCCACAACCGTTATTGCTCCACCACCTCCGCCCCCGCCGCTCCATTTCCACCACCTTTATTGCTTCAGGTCTCTGTCACACTGCCGCGCCGCTGGAGATCGAGGAAACACCACCAACACTGCTGCAACTCGTAGCACCAGCTCCGACCAAATGCGCCTCCCACCAAACCAGTGGAGCCACCCCAGCTCGCATCTGATCCAGTGGAGACACCCTACCCAGCCTGCATTCCATCGGCGCCACCCCTAGCGTTGAAGGCACCGCCGCCAAACCCGTACCACCCCAGCCTAATTCTACCTCTGGCGGCACCACAACCAAACCCTATCGTCAGCACCACCCTAGCCCAACCGTAACGTCGGTGCCACCCTAGCCCAACCCAATCTAAGCCCACCATCGCTTGATCGACGCTCTACCACTGCTTGAGCCCCGACACTAATCGACGCAAATTTGCAAATATCAAGAATAAGGGAATGAGGTGGAGTTGCACCGATTAACACACATTTGTGAATTTTGGCTTGGGAAGAAATGAATGAGGCTGAGGGGGAGAAATATTCAAGAGAGGAGGGAGAAAACACACAAACCGATCACATGGGTGGAGGTGGAGGAAGACTGACACATGTGACCAAAGAACAAGAGGGAAGAAGAATTGGTTAGGGTTTTGAGTTATGGGTATAATAGTCAAATCACTTTTTATATTTTATTTTTAGAGGGGTAAAATAGTATTTTCAATCAAATCCAGCCTAAATTTGTAGAAATGGGTAAAATTGTACATACATAAACTATATAGGGTTATATTTGCACTTTCAATTATCAAAAGTTTATATTTGTACTTATGTGAATTAGGTAGGGTTGTATATGCACTTTTCTCAATAAAATAAGAAATGACCATTGTACCATTTTCCCTCTTTTCCAGATCTCTTTTCTTCCCCAAACCATCTTCTCCACCATTGCCATTGACGAAGGAATCGACTATTAACTCCTCCACCGTTACCAATATTTGCTATGTGTAGATCTGGCTCCACCGCTACCAATATTCTCGTTCCACCGTTGCCATTGACCTCCACTGCTTCCAATCTTATTCTTCAATGTACATTCTGCATCGTTAATGATTGCTCGTTGGTTACTTGATGGCATGATGTTTAGCTCAGTGGCGTGGTGGCGCAGTATTTGCTCCGATGGCTGAGGTGCGAAGTTTACTCGAAATCTCAGGAGGCAGAGCACGCTCAAGGTTATCATCCACGACGAGTAGGGTTACGATAGGCAGGGTTACAATAATAGTAGGGTTGTGACGGTTAGGTTTACGGCTAGGGTAGGGTTAAAAGTGATCGATGGTGTTGGAGATGGTGTTGGGGGGCTGGGGAGGTGGTGCTGGAGATCATCACTGGAAAACACCTCCATAGGCACTGGCATGCTAGCGATTTTGGTGCTACAAAACCAAAATACCAGTGCTCATATTAAATTCAGCACCGGTAAACAAAAAACCAGTGCCTATGAATAAATTTATCACCGATACATTGAATACCGGTGCCAGATACCGGTGTCTTTGAAGAAAAAATGTTTGAATTTAATATTTTTCAGCACCGATTTAGAATGAATGACATATACTGGTGCTAATACCGGTGCCTATAACCTGGATAGTAATTTTGGTGGATAAAATTTTGGTGGGAAAATATCTAGCATTAGTATGTTAAGGAATGAACTGGTAATAAGACCGGTGCTCAAAATTATTTTTTTTCGAAAAATGGGTTTACGATATGAGTTACTTTTGAAAATTAGTTTATGATATAAGTTACTCAAGAACATGCATGTACTACCGCTTTCCAGTATTTCACCACAAAATTCATTTATTTAATATTTCTATATTTTGTCAAAAAAACAAAAAAACGTGTATTTTGGATAAATGGATAATGGGGTAGCACAATTTTGGGCTACAGTGTAATTTTTCAAGAATTTATAAAAGTAATCAATGTTTAATTTTGAGACCCTTCCGTTCACCCATACATGCCCAAATTGCAAAGTTGTCATCGTATATTATTGAATTGCATTTTGGCTCCGTAAATTTTGTGATTTGACGACTCCAACTTTCTTTGAGGGACCTAAGTGCAAAAAGTAAAAAAATTACTTGTAATTCCAAATTGAATTTCGCTCCTCAAATGTGATGTTACCTTATACACCCCCATTGTATGTTCCATGTCTATAAAGGAGTATTTATAAAAAATCAAGCTCATAATCATTTCCAATTCACATTGTAACTTCTAAGTAATCATCCATAAGTTACTCTATAACATGTACTTGTGCTTTTCAATATTTCACCCAAAAATTTATTTATTTTATATTTCTACATTTAGGAAAGAATAATAAAAATTACTGTATGTATTTTGGAGTGATGGGTAATGGGTAACATAATTTTATGCTACGGTGTAATTTTTAAAGAATTTATAGAAGTAATTAATGTTTACTTTCGAGACCCTTCCGTTCACCCATACATGCCCAAATTGTAGAGTTGCAATCGTATATTATTTAATTACATTTTGGTTCCACCAATTTCTTGATTCGACGACTCCAGCTTTCTTGTAAGAACCTAAGTGTAAAAAGTAAAAAATTTACTCATAACTCTAAATTGAAATCCGCTTGAACGTGATGCTACCCTATACACCCCCATTGTATTTTCCATGTCTGTAAGGAAATATTTATCGAAAATCGAGCACAAGAACATATCCATAATCCTTTTCAATTTCACTTTTTAACTTCCAAGTAATCAACCATAAGTTACTCTAGAACATGTGCTAGAGCTTTTCAATATTTCACCAATTTTTTTATTTATTTTATATTTCCAGATTTAGGCAAGAATAACAAAAATTATGTAAATTAGAGCAATGTTAATGGGGTAACACAATTTTGGAACATAGTATAATTTTCAAAGAATTATGTTACAAGTTCTTTCGTTCACCCATTATAGCCCAATTTTCAATAACGTAATTGTCTCTTATTTAGTTGCGTTTTGGTTTATTCAATTTTGTGATTCGCCTCCTCCAAATTTATTCTCATGGACATAATTGTAAAAAATAAAAGTTAACTTAGAGGACAAAATATACTAGCACCGGCAGTCATACCGGCAATACTGTGTAGCGGGAAAATAAAAATTTTGAATTTTTATACAATATCTTTGAGAATTCTTTTTAGCACCGGTAGCACCATCATAGGCACTGATTGGTTAGACTACCAGGGCTAGGTAGTTAGACTATTTTTCTTCTCTTTGCTCTCAGGAAAAAATAATAATTAAAACACTCATTTAAAAGCAGCGTCACACAACTGCGTTTAAAGCACCTAGCACGATATGATCACCATGGCACCGATTTTCATATCGGTGCTACGGTGTTAAAAAAACCAACTTAGCCCAAGTTAGAGCACCAAAACCCTAATCATATAAATCCCTCCTCTTATAATAACCCTCAATTCACCACCTTTCCCTGTCTCTGCCTCCTCTCCATCCTCTCTTTCCTCCTCCTCCACCCCTCCCTCTCCGCCACTCTAGATCCACCGCCTCCTCCACCCCACCGCCATCTCACCTCTCACCACCACCTCACCCCTCTTTTGTCTCACCCTCATCCGCCATCACACCCTCCCCTTTGCTGTTCTAGCCATTCTGTTTCTCGCTCCCACCGTTGGAGAGGGAAAAGCTCCACCGCTTAGCCTCCAGTAGGGTTTCTTCCCTCCCCATCACTAGGGTTTCTTTTCATTGCTTCCCCACCACCTAAGGTCCTTTGTTGCTCGCTGTTACTAGGATTTCTTGTCGCAGCCACGCCGCTAGGCTTTCTCGCTGCCGCTGCCTCGACTCCACCGCTGGCCTCCTAGGTTACTTTTTATATGTTGTTTCAGATCGAATTTCATGTCACTGGGATTATGTATTGTCATTTTTAGATATATGTAATAAACTTTTATTTTTTTCCCATTTTGTTCGGCTTATTGTTCTTTATGAATTTCTAGGTTTCATTCCGGCCGATGAGTTTATTATCACTGGCCAAATTGTTTTTATTGATCGCCTATGTACTAACACCGGTATTTCACCACAGGCACCAGTATGTTGAGCATTTTCATACCTGTGACTAAGTGACCCGATGCAAAAATGTAGTTACACACTGGTACCAGTGTGGTGAAATACCAGTTCCTGTGGGGGTGTTTTCCAGTAGTGGATGGCACAGAGAAAGAGGTTGTTCTAGAGCTGGCAGAGTGGTGGTGGCGCTCTTGTGGAGTGGCGAAGCGATGGTGGCGCTTTGGGGATGGGGAAAGAGGTGGTGATAAAGAGCAGCAGCGGCGGTGGCCTTGGTGGCAAATATGATGAAGAAGAAGAAGCCTAGAGGTATAACGGTCATTCGATTTTTTATGTTTAAGGTTAAGAGTATTTTTGTCTTTTCATATTAGGTTAATGTCTGAATTCTTTTAGTCAACGCTAGAATACTACAATTTGGATATATCGACACCCCTGCTCAAAATCTTAGAGTTAATTTAGCACTTTAAAATTTTACAGTATCATATCTGCTGTTTCAAAATGTAATAGCATTATTTATGCACTTTTCCCATATATTTTTTTCCTCAAATAATTTATGTGTGAATATTTTTATCGTCCTTTTCGTCCCCAAGACTTGTCTCCCATTGTTTCACCTCCTTCTTAGTCACCGTTGCTTCTCAAAAGGCGATCGCTGCTCGCCCTCAGCAGCCCATACCAACCGACACCACAACCATCATATGTGAGGTAAGTCATAGTAGCCCAACACCAAGAACAATGGGTTGATCCAGCACTCGGTGCCCACCAGGAAGCCCAAGCAGCTCCCTTGGCCCGAAGGCCAAGCTTGGCTCAGGAACTTCCCACACGGTGGCGGCCGAACTTCGACCCCGGGTCTCCTCAAAGTCACACCCATCTCCCAACCCATGAGGTACACCCGCGGGTGTGTCACCGTTGCTTCTCGCTTCCAACCATCGTGTCACCACCTTCTTCTATAACACACCACCAAATACACCGCCAACCGGATTTTAACAGTTTCCTCCATGGTAAGATCCCTTGCAACTCCATCGCCGAAATCATTGCGGGAAGTAGCTGCGGAAAGACCTGAATCACCTTTCAACTCCTTGTCCAACTCAACAGTCAAACAATGAAAATTGAAATATTTAATATTAAAAAATAAACTATTTAAATTTAAAAAGAAATTCTCATTATGATATGCTATTATTAAAATATATTGATGAAAATAATTGGCTGCCCTTCTAGAAACAATTATGGTAATTAACTCGAACTGCTCAAAACATGGTTGCTGATTATACGACTGATCAGATCTAAACAACAAATTTTAAATTAGAGGGAAAATGAGATGCTTTAATTAATGGCAAAGTTTCGGGAAAAACGATCTTTCCATAGACTTATAAAAAAATTGGGTTTAATTAAAATAATAAAAGGTAAAAGATTTTTGTTGTAATATTAAAGTTTTATTATGCAACGTGTAGTAGTTATAAATTTTATAACCCGGTTCATGCAACCCAAAAATTTTTATATTCATTTCTTCTAATTTACCCTTTAAACATTTGTCTTTTCATGACTTATGGAAAGACCGTCTTTTAAGAGACGCACTCTTTTAACAGAGGAAAATGCTACTTTTTTTTTATTATATTAAGAAAAGAAATAACACTAAAAATAAACCCGTTGACATATATAAGTCTTCGACCTGTTTTACAAGTCTTGAAAATAATTAGTTGGAAAATGATAGTAATAGTTAAAGAATTTCCGACTACTTTCTGCCGCCTATACCTCTAGGTGGACTATGAAACATCACGCACTTGCCATTTACCCCCTTTTTATTCCAACGACTCCATTAAAATTTTGAAATTATTTTCTAATTCATTATTTTTTGGTAACTTGAATATTATGTAATTCAAATTAATCAAACTTTATTATTGAATAACTATATAATCGTTGTCAATTCCAGTTATTATAATCGTTGTTGGACATTTTTTCCATTAACCGTGAATAATTATTTCCAATAAAATTAAATTCAATTTTATCGATCTAAATTCAAATGCAATGTATTCAATATAAACCAAGTCCAGTGCCTCTACTTGGGTGCATTTAAGTACGACTGATGCAAGTGTATAAGTTTGACTTCTTACTATGACGTACTTTATATATTTCTTGTATTGGTCGAGAACTAAACTCGGAATTAATCGTGAAAAATAATTGACTCAATCATATTAAAACGAGGAAACACGAAGGAAAGAACAAAAATGGAAAAAGACAACTTGAACTCGATCCCATCAGCGTTATAATCATAGTACAACAAGTAGAAGCTGGTGTAATAAATTGATGAGTTAAGTGTTAAAATAACCCTATGTTTTGGTTGAAAGTGTCAATCTAATCCTGTAAAATTTGAAAGTGTAATTCCAACCCTAATATTTGATCGAAAGTGTCAATCAAACTCTGGAAACCCAAATTTAGCCAGAATTATATGAATTGACTACATTACCCCTGATTATAAATTTTTTAAAAAATTAGAAAAATCATAAAAGACCAATATATCCCTGGAAACCCTCTTTTCTTCTTCTCTCACACTAGAAAATTCAGAACAGTGCAGAAAATTCATAACGGTGTGTCTGGGTAGAGCTGAGGGAAGTGGTGGGGCAGCGGCGGGTTTGGTGGGGTTGAGGGAAGGTGAGGGGGCTGAGTAAGGATAACGGGGCTGAGGGAAGATAGCAGGTAGTGGTGGTCTGGGCAGAGCTGAGGGAAGGCGGCAGGGCAGCGGCGGCTTTGGGTGCGATTGAGGCGGCTGGTTTGGCGTGATTGAGGGAGGGTGGCTGGGCAGAGTAAGGACGGCGGGGCAGCGGTGAGGTGGCGGGGTAGCGGCGGGTGTGGGCAGTGCTGAGAGAAGGCGGCGAGGTAGCGGCGGGTTTGGGCACGATTGAGGAAAGGTGGCGGGGTTGAGTAAGGACGGCGAGGCTGAGAGGCTGCAGCGAGTTCGGGCGCGATTGACGAAATCCTCCTCCGATTCGTAACAAAGATGAATCCTCCTCCGATTTGTAAGCCCTAATCTCCATATCTCTTTAATTTGTGCACTGTGTTTTGCGGTGAAAATTGCATATACGCTTTGGTCTCAAGATAAGGAAGAGTTTGGTAGAGGTTTTGGAGTTTAACTTTTGCCGCCGCCGGCCGATGGCAGCGGAGCGGCGGAGATGCAGTGACGGTGGTGGTTGTAGAACGGGCGGAGTGGTGGCGGACCGGGCGGATGTGGTTCTAAGGTGATTTTAAAAAAGAAGAAAAAGAGCCCTAGGGATAGTATTGTCATTTAATTTTTTTATTTTAGGGCTAGGGATATTTTTGTTTTTTTATGTTTGGTCAATGCCAGAAAAAGCTAAGTCAATATCGGAATAGTGTCAAAAGATTATATCGGCACATCTGATGCAAAGTTTAGGGTTACAATGGCACTTTCAAATTTTACAAGGTTGTATTGACATTTTTGTGAAATAATAGGGTCATTTCTGTATTTTGCCCTAAATTGTTTTTTGAATGGTTCTTACATCCATTAATACATGTCGTTTTTAATATTTAACTTTTAATTATTAATTATTGAATTGTGGACGTGGAAATTGCAGACGATGAAGTCAATGGTAGAAATGAATTTTAAATTGATGATAAACTATCCGCCTGTATAATGCAGACTACTCGTGAAGACTATACTGTATATGTGAAGGGCTATGGAAAAAAATTTTAAAAAAAGAGAGAGAAGAAAACAAGATGAGATGAAAATACTAGTAGTAGAGACGTGGAATTGATATGAAAATCAGTGAGTTTGTGTTAAAATTTGTACGGAGTATAAGAACTATTATTTATTTTTTGAAATATTTTTTGACCGAAACTTGACTGCTCCCTCCGTCCCAGCAGAATTGATATATTTGCCTTTTCAAACTCAAATTTGATAAATTTTGACCATTAATATAAATTAATATATATAATAAATATATCATGTGGGATATTGATGAATTCATCTTAACGTGTATTTTCTAAATATCAATTTTTTCTACGGAATTGGTATATGTAGTTAGAGATATTGCCGGTCAAACATGATTATTGAAGACCGTGAAAAAGCAAACATGCCAATTTTGTTGGGATGGAAGGAGTATTGTTCTATGTTTACATTTTGGACAATATAGATCGTTGTTGAACCAAGTGGTGTTACAGATGCAGAAGATTTCTATTTGACGCAGTGATATTGATGTGTGATACTCTCCTCTTTGCGATATCCTTGAAATATGATAGTTATTGTTAGAGGCTACTTAGGTTGAATGTCAATTCCACTCATTGTAATTGCCGCTGGGCGTTTTTCCCAACATCTTTGAATGATTGATTTTTTTTAAAAAGTTTTGGAAAAAACAACATTTCCACAGGCATATGAAAAGACGAGATTGAATTATTATACTTATAAGACTAACACTCTAATTGAATCTATTAAATTTAGTGAATTCTGAAATTTCATTTACATTTCTTTGTATCGTGTGTAACTTAGAAAAAATCAGCGGAGACCAACATCACGGTATCACAATATCGATGGATATTTATCAAGAAATTGATCATCACCACTACCGAAATCGGAATGATCACACTATCGAAAAATTGACCACCACTGTTGAAGCGGGACTATCACAATCACACATTTATGAATCACATGTAACATGAGAAATTACAGCAAAGATCACTAAAACGATCTCAGAGTACAAATAGTTCCTATCAATAAATTAGTTACTTCAAAATTCACAACTTTTAACAGTTGTGTAACTCAGACCCGGAACCTCACAGTTATGAAGAGAATGGATTAGGCACCATATCGAAATCCAATTCACAGAAAAGGTTAAAACTTAGCAAGGAAGAAGAATTGATCTTGTCCTATGGATGAACTAATACTCGTTTAACCAAAGGATCAAAACTACTAAACACACGGCGCTGCAAATGGAACTCACTACACACGCCGGCAGATAGAGACCAGTAATTTACGAGTACTCCTAATTCCTTTACTCCAATGAAAATGAATGACTTAAATTCACTGCTACTTATTAATACACAATAATTCATGACTCGAACTAAGATGATTAATTCAATTTCTCAAGAAAATTAAAACTTATTTATCACTTGCTGTTGTAAAATGAGGACATTCCTTCCAACTATTCTACTTATAATTCAAGCTTACATGTAAAGATTATACAGTGTGTTTAGGGCCGGTCATAGTATTTTAGAGGTTTGAAATAATTTTTTTAAAAAAAGGCCTCCCATGTAATAGTATTTAGCGTATAATATTTATAAAATGGAAAGGAAAAAAATTGTTGAGACACCAACTGAAATATGCAACATTTATCGTTTTCTCTTTATGTATAGAGTAATTTCTTTTTAAAAAAATGAGTCCCCTATATATTTGCTAAGTTAGGGGCCTAAGCCAAACATTTCACATGTCTCTATAGTGAGGTCGGGCTGAGTGTGTTTGGTGAAAATGTATTTAAAAATAAAATTGGTTTATTTTAAAAGTACAAGGACCAGCTCAAACAAAAAAAATGTTAATTTTAGTTCAAATTAATTTAATTTAATTATTATAATTATTTTCAGTTCCTGCATAGAAACATCTTTAGATAATCTTGCTAATTAGTTAAAATGCTACACTAACAATTAATCAGGAGATGAATATACATGCTGCCAATCAGGAGCTTGTGGAATTTTTTATTTAAAAATAATAAAAGAAATCAATCATTTTGGTTCACTTATAATCTCTGCTATCATCGATGGACAACTTTTGCCTGAGTGTTATTAAGTACTCACTCCATCCCATCAGTTTTGGCCTATTTTTGGTCAACTTTTTCAAATCATGTTTGACCATAAATTTCAATTACTATATGGACTCTAATATCATCATGTAATATACTGTTAGACTCTTATATTTACGTAGTTTCATAATATCAAATTTTAATGTACCATTAATATCCGTAATTAAAGTTATTGATGGTCAAATATGGTCTGAAAAAGTTGACAAAAAAATAGGTCAATTGGCGGGACGGAGGGAGTATATTTTAAGAATACAAAGAGGAAGAAGCTTAATAGACAATCTCTTTTATTTTAAGAAGAAAGGGGTAAACTCATGCATGCCCCAGTTCTTGTGTTTTTGCAGATATACCCCCGAGTTTTTTTTAAAGTGCATGTGTACCCCTGGATTAGTTGTGTCATGATAACTCATACCCCTCCTGCCTGAGTCCGGTCATTTCCGATCGTTGACCAACTTGAAATGACTAAAATGCCCTTTGAACCAAAGTCTAAAACTGAGTGGACAACTTTACCATTAAGCCCTGCCTCCACCTCCACAGCAGTACCGCCACCTACGCTACCAATCGCCACCTCCGTCTCCACCTCTGCCCCCACCTCCACCTCCACCGCTTCACCACCACTTCCTCCACTTTTGCCACCTCAAACCACCTTCACCTTCGTCGCTCTGCACAACCTCTCACCCCACCTCCACCTCCACCGTTCTTCCCTCACCTCCACCGCTCCACCACTACCTCCTCCACCTTCGCCACCCCACCACTACCACCACCACTCCAACCCCTACCACCAAAAATCCACCACCACTGCCGCCGCCACCAATTCACCACACACCCAACACCACGGCTCCGTTAAAACCTTCCAAATCCGCACAAGACGCCATCAAATCCCGTCACCCAAGAATTTGAAATCCCTCCAAATTGGCCTCGTAACCTCCAAATCACCACAATTCCAACACTGTGGCCCGTCAAAATTCTCCAAATTGGCACACGGCGCCATCAAATCCCATCGCCCATGAGATTGAAATCCCTCCAAATCGGCCCCGTAACCTCCAAATCACCATAATCCCAACACTATGACCCCGTCAAAATCCTCCAAATTGGCGCACGACGCCGTCAAAACTCATGAAATCGACGAACGATGCCACCCATACCGTCACCCACACAATTGAAATGGGTTTTTGTGTTTCGGAAAGAATGTCAAAAAGGCTTATCGGAGATACCATATAGGTAGCTGAAGGAGACGGATATGCCGATGATAGTGGTGAGGCGGAGGTAGTCGAGGAGAAAGAGAAGAAATAATAGAAGAGAATAATGAGATGGAGGTGGCAGAAAAAGAAGAAAGAAGGCTTTTTACCTTTTTGCTTAGGGGCAAAACAGTCATTTCTATTGAATAGATAAAGACCGAAATTGACCAATTTTTCATACCAGGACAGGGGTATGAATGCACTTTAAAAAAACTCAGGGATATATCTGCACAAACACAAGAACTGAGGGGTATAAATGCATTTTTTTTCTTAGAAACATTGGAAATAGAGGTATTTAACCTTTAACTATGCATCCTACCCCTGCTCAGCCTAGAGGCTTTTGGGCATGGTCCTTCGAACTCCTTCCCCATCTTTGATGATGTAGCACATTATGTTGGAAATAAATCAATTTAATTAAATTTCGAAAATAAAGTTTCCTCAAGCATGCAATCACATAAAGGTGGAGTCGCGAACAACGTTCACTGCCCTTGAAACGAATTAGCCCCGTATGGGCATC
>JAULKM010151313.1:0-17243 GCA_032355605.1 Rubia tinctorum | reverse complement strand
TTAGGAGATAACATGGGGTACTTTTTGTAATTTTTAAAACTTTATTTTGTTTCTTGTCTCACCATAAGTTATGGTGAAACGGTTTCATATGAGTCTTTCTCTATTTTTTTATCATTGTCTCCTTAGTTACTTAAATTGCCTCCTTAGTTACTTAAATTACGTGGTTTTCAAATATTTTTGAGAATTTTGAAATTGTTAAAATTCATATGTTTCATATCATATTCACAAAGCACACTATAATAAGAATTCTATAATTTTGTTTGTTTTCATTTTTACTATCAACTATGACATTTTTATGATTTTCTCCTCTATCCCAAAGCAAAATTAAATAAGGATTATTCGCAATTGGTTGATTTCTTCTTTTAGTATCAATCGTGGGTATTTTTGTCATTTTCTCCAAAATTATTTAAACGATGCATTTGAATTATTCTTGAGAATTTTACATATTTGTATCATCCCAAAGTACACTCTAACTAAGATTCTTTGCTCACTTTTTTTGGATTCATTTTCTACCATCACTCATGGATATTTTGGTCATTTTTGCATAATCCAAAAAAAAAATACTACAACAAGTATTCTTTACTTGGTTGAGTTTCAATTTATCATCAATCAAAGGTATTTGTTTCACTGTTTACTTAATTACTTGAACGATGTCATTTTTAAGTATATTTGAAATTTTTTATATTGTTATACTTCATATATTTCACTGCATATTCACAAGGTTCACCATATTAAGAATTTGTGTGCTTTTGTTTGATTTCACTACAATAAGCATTATTCATTTTTGGTTATTTTTTATTATTATAAATAGGGGGTATTTTAATCATTTTCTCCAAAATTATTTAAAAGACATTGTTTTGAATTTTTTTATAGAAATTTTCATATGTTTATCATCCCAAAGCACACTCTAAATAGCATTCTTTACTTTTGTTTGGATGCATTTTCAAATATCTCCGAGGCGTATTTCGGTCATTTTTCCTTAATCCGAAAAAACATTATAACAAGGATTATTTGTTTAGTTCGCTTTCAGTTTATCATTAATCATGAGTATTTCTATCAATTTTTACGTAATTACTTGAACGATGTCATTTTGAAATTATTTTGAGAATTTTTATGTTGTGATAATCTATATATTTTAACTTCTAATAAGAATTGTTTGTTTTTGTTTGGTATCGTTTTTGTTATCACTGAGGGGCATTTCTATCATTTCCCCCTTTATCCCAAAACACACTAAAATAAGGATTATTCTCTCTTTTTAATTTATTTTTTAATTATCAATCAGGGATATTTTTATTTTTATTTTTTGCAAAATAGTATAAAAGATTTTATTTTGAAATATTTTTGAGAATTTTACATATTGTTATCATCTCAAAGAACACTCTAACTAAGATTATTTTCTTTTGTTTGGATTCAATTTTTATTATCACCGAGGGTTATATCGGTCATTTTTTCCATAATCCGAAAAGAACACTACAATAAGTATTCTTTGCTTTGTCAGTTTTAATTTTATCATCAGTCATGGATATTTTTATCATTATCTCCTTAATTACTTAAATTTACGTCATTTTGAAATATTTATAAGAATTCAAATATTGTTAGAATTCAAATATTTCACTTCATATTCACAAAACACACACTATATAAGAATTCTTAGTTTTGTTTGGTTTCATTTTTATCATCAACTAGGGGTGTTTCTATCATTTTTCCTTCATTCCCAAACACACTACAATAAGGATTCTTCACTTTAGTTTTATTTCTTTTTTTATTAGCAATCAGGGGTATTTTTGTTATTTTTCCAAAATTATTTAAATGACGTCATTTTGATATTTTTATTCTCCCAAAGCACACTCTAAATAGGATTATTATTTTGTTTGGATTCATTTTTTAATACCTCTGAGGGGTATTTTTATTATTTTCCCTAAATCTGAGAAAACACTACAGCAAGAGAATTATTTACTTGGTTGGCTTTCATTTATCATGAATCGTGGGTATTTATATCATTTTTTACTTATTTACTTGAACGACGTCATTTTAAAATATTTTTTGATTATATTGTTTGGTTATATTTTCACAAAATATTTGATGATAAACATGCCCCTAATTGATGATATTTTGAAAAATATTGTCTTTGCCTTTTGTTTGGTTTCATTTTACTATCAACTAGGGACAATTCTATCACTTTTTCATTCATCCAAAAGCATACTAAAATAAGGATTCTTCGCTTTTGTTTTATTTTTTAAAATTATCAATCAAGGATTTTTTTGTAATTTTCTTCAAAATAATAAACAGCGTCATTTTGAAATATGTTTGATAAATTTCCACATTGTTAATATCCCAACTAGGATTCATTTTTTTTGTTTGGATTCATTTTTTATTATTACCGAGGGGTATTTCGGTCATTATTATTGTAATCAGAAAAAATACTACATTAAGGATTTCTTGCTTTGTCGGGTTTAATTTTATCATCAATCATATTGTCTCATTAATTACTTAAATTACGTTGACATGCAATTTAGCTTTCATTGCAATAGATTAGTTATTGCTTGAGTATAGTTGAGTTGGGTGTCAATTTTACTTATAGTTGAGTTGGATACCAAAATATGAAAATAATAATTACTTTAGTTCTTTTCAGGGGTGGTAAAATTTCTCAAATTTAGTGGTGGTAAAATAAATCCATTACGCACGGGGCAAGCATATTGTCTATTTTAAAATTTGAATATGTATAGTAAAATGAGTAATGAGTCAAATTGGTAATGGGTTGAATGGGTAATTGAAAATATCACGTCGGGTGTGTTGACACTACTACAAACTAAAATTAATGTACCACTTTGATAGTGTTGCTTTAGGTGTAATAATGTTAAGTTGAACTTATTGCAATACTTTACAAGTATTATCTTATGTGATATTGCATTACATCTAACACAATACTTTTCAAGATTTATATAACACTTTTTAAAAATTTGTGGTAGTGAGTTTGCGGGTTTACAACGGGTTTCAATATATGGGTTGAAACCTACTGGTTTATCCATATATGTTACTATATAAACCGCGCGAGTCAATAAATGGATTGAAATATGCGAGTTTACTCATATGCGTTGACATATAGACCCGTATAAGTCAATCTATGAGTTCATATATAAATCCATATGGATCAATATATGAGTTGAAATCCGTGAATTTATCTATTTTCAACCCACGAGTTGAGTGTTGGTCGATGGATTGAGCGGGTTGAACTGTCGTTAATTAATAACCCAACACCCATACTCCTCCTATTTATGTTTTTCATTATGCACAAAGTTTAGTATGTTCCTGTGAAAATCTTTAGTTCTCATACTTGTGACCTCGCCCAATTTCCTCGTATCCCATTCTTATTCCTATTTCTTAGCTAGTTGTCATCTTTATCCAAATTTCTTCTCCCCACACGATTTCCTCTCCTATATTACAACCTCTTTCAAATTTTCTTCCCTCTTATCTCCCGTCGATCGAGCCTATCGAAGACTACATTTCTAGGTTTCTTCTTCTTCTTATCTAGCTCCCAAATTTCCTGATTTAATCTTCTTCCTATCTCCCCAATTTCAAAACATCTTCTTTATTCCTCCGCCGATCAAATCCTCACCTGAAAGATATTGGCGAAGTGTGGTGAATCAGATAGGAAGACCGGCAATGAGACATAGGTACAGAAAGATTATTTTCAAACTCGTTTAGGGTTTAGGATACAATGGTAGTGATTTCATTTACTGAAAATCTGAAAATGTTTGAGGAATTTGAGCTCCCACGTGTTTTTGGTGTTGTTTGTTTGTGATATTGATTAATATGTATGCTCGGGGTGGTGGTGAATGATAGATGGTGGTGGTAGTTGTGAATGATAGGTGGTGGTGGTGGCGAAGATCGACTGCAATGTTACCGAGTTTCAAATATATATTTTTCTAAAAAGATCGGAAGTAATTATGAAGGCAATTCCAAAAATACCTCCTAATCGTTAGTCCATCAGACGGCTCAACAAGGAACGATGGATCAAAACTACCGTCTAAAGGGCTGAATAACCATCATTAACTCCCTTGATTCCACTAGTGAAAAACACTTTAATACACATCTAATTAAAATAGTTAAGTATCAAATAAAAACTCTAAAAATACATATAAAAATTGAAATAATTGAATATTAATTTCAAATACTAAAAAACACATTTAATTAAATAGTTAAACATCAAAATGAAAATACTAGAATAAACATCAAATTATAATGTTTAAAAATCAAATAAAAATAATACAATACACATCAAATTAGAATATTTTAACGTCAAATAAATACACTTAAAACACGTAAAATTCAAATAGTTAAGTATGAAATAAACTTACTAAAAATACAAATCAAAATTATGTAGTCCAACATCAAATAAAATAATAGAATACACATCAAATAGTTAGATGATTAAAATAAAATAAATACATTTAAAATATATGAAAATAAAATAGTTAAACATAAAATAAAAATACTAAATTGTAATTATTTTCTATGCATCAAAGTGAGCATCAAAATGTGACACTAATGTCCAATAAAATATTAGTATTAATATTTATAAAATTGATTTACATTGTTAAACATCTAGACATACATTATTTAATGACAATATAATATTCAAAAGAAGAAAACATTGATATTAATGTTAAAAATAACAGGTTGAAGAAGTTTACACATCAATGAAATAAAAAGTGTAAGTTTTAATTTTAAAAACTAAGATAGTGTCAAAATGCATAAAATATCAAAATTTTAGCACATAAATATAAAATTTTACTTTAAAACATCAAATTTTAACTTTAAATCACATAATTTTAGTGAAAATTTCTTCTCAAAAAGTATCACATGTTTTCATTGAAACTTAAGTATTGAAAATGATACATCACACTTGATATTAAACACACATGCACATCGTGCAAGAATGTGAGTGAATTTTTTGACCCACAAATTTTGAGAAAATGTCTGGAGTGGTACCCACTTTTAATTAAAATTCACAGTTTGGTGCTCAAAATTTAAAATTATCCTTAAAATGTACTCACTTTTTCATTAATGTCCAAAAAATATATTTTTAAGTTAAAAGTGGGAGCCACATAAGTTAAATGTAAACGATGCTAATAGTTTAGGAGCCACATAAGTCGTTTTCCCTTTATTATATACTCCTTCTGTCCCACAACTATTGGCCACTTTTCTATTTTAGTCCGTCCCACAAGTTTTGGCCACTTTTGAAACTTATTTTAAGTAAAATTTATTGGTCATAAGTTGATCCCCATCAACTTTTTTAAATACTCTCTCCGTCCACCAGTAATGACATATTTACTTTTTCAAAATCAAATTTGATAAACTTTGACCATGAATATAAATTTATATATATAATAAATGTATCATGTGATATGTTGTTGAATTCATCTTAACATATACTATATTTTCTAAAGACTAAATTATTTATCTGGTCCCCAACATATATTGGAATACCTTCTTTTGGTCCCCACTCCCAATACTGCGTACGTTCGGCACTTAACAAATGGAAAATAATTTCTTTGGTCCCCAGTCCGGTTTTCGGGTGGTTTTCCGGCACGTGACATAATTTTCATGTATGCTCAGGGGTAAAATCATGAAACCTCGAAAAAAACAATCAGGGAAGATTGTCTGATCCGCCGCCACCACAATTTTATCATAATTTTCCAATCCGCCGCTGCCACAAAATTCGTCGCCGCCGCTGCTGCTACTCAGCTCCATCTCCCATCGATCTCCAGGTCCGTCGAGTCAACTCCCACGATGCTGGATTTGAGCTTCGGCGATCTCCAGGGCCCGATTCCGACAGCCATCGTCGGAATGCAAAGCTTGGAGCAGCTCGACCTAGCGTACAACCACCTCACCGGCATCGTCCCCGCCGCCGTCTGCAGAACTTCACACACTCGGGAGGAATCCGACGGTATCGGCGCACAACCGAAGAGAGGTTCCAGCGAAGAAGAAGACGCGCTTGGTCTTCACACATGAGCACACACTGAAGCGCGTGCATCTCACGCACACGACATTGGAAGGATCGTGCTGCACACGCGTGACGACGAATTTCCTGGTGGCGGCGATCGATTTCAGGGGTAAAATTACGATTTTACCCCCAGACATGTCGGAAAATTATGTTACATTACGGAAAACTGCCCCAAAATTGGACTAGGGACCAAAGAAATTATTTTCCATTTGCTAAGTGCCGAACGTGCGCAGTATTGGGAGTGGAGACCAAACGAAAGTATTCCAATATATGTTGGGGACCAAATAAACAATTTAGTCTTTTCTAAATATCAATTTTTGATGTGAAATTGATATATGTAGTTAGAGATAGTGATGGTCAAACATGAACATTGAAGACCGCAAAAAAACAAATATGCCAACATTGAGCCAAAAAGTGAGTGGTCACATAAGCTTTCTTAAATATTGAATCAAAAAGTGAGTGACCATTAGTTATGGGATGGAGAGAGTATCAAATTAGTGGGCATATAGCAGCTCTAGTGAGGGGGGCGGTGATGGGGTTGGTGTGAGTTAATATCCACGCCCGATGCACTACCTGTTCCGGGTATTATATTCATATTCACACCCGTCTCATCCCCATCAAAACTACTCCCTCTGCCCCATCACAATTTGCAGAGAGAGAAATTGAGGTGGTATTTTTGTACAGTAGAGAAAGTTAGAAAAACTGACGGAGAGCAGTTGGAGTGACAAAAGGTTGCATCAATAAATGAGTGGCTCAATGCTAATAACGAGAAATTACAGCCTCAACGATTACTAATATTACCATACAAATTTACAAAACTATCACTAAATAGTTTAAACAAGGCAATAATTAAAAATCCATGCAAACAACATCATCTTCATCAGCTACAACAATCAACCATCTTTATACCCAGCGCTTCAATTTCATCCGTTCTCAACAACATCACAACATATGGATTCAAATCATGCTGTGAAGATTAACACAAAACAATTAAACATCGAAAAATAAGACCAATACATATTAACAAAAAAAACATAAACACACAACCAAAAACAGAGTAAATGTCGAAAAGCTCAGATCTAACCCTCAAATCAAACACGCATGAGTAAAAATTGACCAGAGGAATGAACATCAAGCCAAAAGCCCCAAATCCACGAACAAGTAACCCTAAAATACCAAGAACTCCAACAAAATGGATAACAAACAATTTTAAAAGCCACCAGGGACTCAAAATAAAATAAAAATTCATATTTCGACCACAAATTTACAATTTCAAACCATTATTCAAGCAGATCTAAAAACACGAACAACAAACACATGGTCTAAACCCAAACCAACAAAAAATGAAATTGAGATGGATTTCACAAATAAAACAAGCTTTCATCTTCTCGTTTTCAAAAACAACAAACTTACATATTCAAAGAAAAATGTTTAAAACTCTTGAATGATGCAAGAACAACACACATCAAGGAGGTTAGGGCTTATTGCTTCGTGATTTCAGAGAAATGAGAGAAAGTGAGACTTCGATTATCAAAATAAAAAGAGGAAATGAGAGATAGAGAAGAGAGAGAGAAAGGAGAGAGATGAAAAATCAAAAGAGAAAAACGTGAAGAGGAAAAGTTGGGAGGAAATGTGAGAGTGGTTGGGAATAGAAAAGGTTAGTAGAGTGTTAACTTTGGAAAGAGAGAAAGGAAAACCCTAATCCACTATTAATCAGCTCAAGGCCAATTGTAATTTCAGTTAAATCAAGGGGCATTTTAAGAATTTTAAGCTAAGTCAACTAGTCTTTGTTTTGGCAAATTTCAGAAATTGCAATTTGATCCGGGATAGACCAAAATAGAAAGTGTGCAGTTTGAATCGGGACGGAGGGAGTACCTCCATACCTGTTTCGAGAACAAATACGTGGCGGAACTCCACCAAAATCTACCCTACTACCATTTCTAATCTAGGTTTCAATTATGATACTTTTAATGATATTAGTGACACGTAACATGTTTAATGTTAATTATTAAAAGATGAAAAAGAATAATGTATATGTTCCAACATCATATATGATCGAGTTAGAAATCTTTTTTGTTGTCCCTTCTCAACTAACAATCCCTAAAACCTGAAATTGTTTGCACTTATCTTGTAAACTTGGCCAAATGCAAGCCAAGCTTTCTTACAAGACCGAAATTCCGAATTGCCAAATCGTGCAATTGGATGCATCCTTTGCATGAATGATTTTTATTGTCTTTTTTAAAAATCAATCATTCCAATATGATGGGAAAAACGCCCAACATCGATTACAAGTGGAATTGACATACAAACTAACTAGACTCTACCAATAACCAATCTACTGCAAAGATATTCAAATTACATGTCAACCAGACTGATCGTCTGTTCTATTACATATAAGAGATCCAATAAAAATTGTAACATCGCCCTCAAGGATATTAACCTGCTTCAGCAAAAATCATGACCACTTGGCGAAGAGGAGCATACCAGCATCAATATCACTACGCCAAACAGCGATCTACAACAACTGTAACACCACTTGATCTTGATCCAAAACACGATCTATATTATCCAAACTGTAAACACTTTGAAAGGTACAGATCAAGAACGGAATTCCTAATAGAGAAACACAAACGAGATCAAGAATACACGATCTGTAAAACGAGATCAGACAAAATACATCGACATGAACAATTAGATTAAATAATCATCATGAACAAATAAATCTAATCTATCAAGCCGAAGAAATAATACTAATGTATAGAAACGAATCCATGCTTATTCGAAAACATGAACAATAAAAGTATATCAATTGAAGAAAAAAAAACTATTGTTTCTCCATGTTTCTCAATGTTTCCATGATGGGGAAATGAGGAAAAGATGGAAGAGAGAACTTCTGAAAAAGAAGAAGAGGGCGGTGGTACGGTTTTAGAATGGGGAACTTAATTTGACGGCGAGAGTGAATCGTGTGCGTATTGAATTTATTGATTTTGTGTGTAATTGCGGATAACCTACATATTATGATTTTTGTTGTCTTAGTTTTTTTAAATAGAATATATTGATTAAGCTGCTTTTACCAGCTCATTTCGAGACATCACATTTGTACATAGGTATGGTAGTTAGGAATTAGGATGCTAACAATATTGGATATTGTAATAACAGAAGCATCCAATTTGTGTTCCTACGTTACCACAAACAACACTTCCATTCCAAGCATAAATTAACCAGGTTTTCCCCAATTTATCTGCCCTTCATGATCTTTGTTTATATTAATTATTTTTAATTTATCAACACTTCACCCCAGTTCAATTTGTTTTTAATTTAGTGAATATTAAATTAATATATTTTATTCAATCTAATTAAATTACATTATTATTATATTTTACTACATTTATTTTCACTTCATTTCATTTCAATTCTAAAACAAAAATAAAAAGGATTTCGTGAAGTTCGTTAACTGCGCTGCATAATAAAATTTTAATATTATAACTCGAACATTTTACCTTTTATATTATTTAATTAAAATCCATCTTTATATAAACCTATGAAAAGATGGTCCTTCCCAATACCTTATCTTTTTTTAGGAAAAAATATTTTTTTTACTTGTTCACTCAAACTTAAAAAATAGAAATCTTAAGAAAGTTTTTTAGTAGCTTGCATCTACATGTATAAGGCCTTAGCGAAAATCATCTGCATCATGCATAATGCGAGTTCGAAGCCCGCCTTAATTAGCGAGTAAGAAAGTTTTTAAAGTATCCAGTGGGGAAAACTTGTCAAAATTTTAAATGTTTTTGGGTCAAAGTGGGAGTTGAACAGTTACAGTTACAGTAATAAAGTAGAACAAAGAGTAACGTAACGTGCTTCGTATACGTAGTCGTGTTTTCATAATTAAAAAATATTAAGCGGAAAAAAATGACTCTTTGCAACATAAAAAAATCAATTTATTTTTCATACAGTTATTCATTTATATGACCGTTTTAAAATTTTGATGTACTTTCCTGTGAGAAAATGCATTAATGACTTATGTACTCGACTGTTAAAGAAAATGTACTGTAGATAAATGTACGTCCCGGTCCAACCATGAATAAAAGGGCTATAATAATAATTATATATATTTAGAGATACTCTCTTGATAGATTGAGTAACGGATAGATAAATCGTAAAAAATCTTACACTACTGTAAACTAAGGTTAATGTAACACTTTCATTACAACACTTATTAAAAATGTTACAATAACTTATAAAGTGTTACTTAAAATTTTAAAAAAGTGTAGCATAAATATTGAAAAATGTTACCTAAAATTTAAAAAGTGTTACGTTAGATCTAATGTAACACCATCTAAGGTAATACTTGCAAAAGTGTTGCAATAGGTTCAACTTAGTATTATTAGCACCTAAACTAACACTTTTGCAAATATTACCTTAGGTGATGTTACATTAGATTTAACGTAACACTTTTTTAAATTGAGTGGATCTCCTGACACGCGACCTGTACATAAGCTTATGGGCATGCCACTTATTTTTTACCTTATACTCTACTGTCTGCATTTGTTAAATTACAAACTAAAATTTGAAAATATTTTTTATATTATATATTTTTTATTTTTTTATTCAAATACACATTATTACGTGTTTTAAATTTTAAAATAATATATTTAAATTTAATAAAATATTTAAAATAAAAGTCACTGTGGACTGTCCATAAACTTATGGAAAAGCCATTTTTCCTAAGACTTTCTTTTTAAATTTCAGGTAACATTTTTTCCCAATATTTATGTAATACTTTTCAAAGGTTTAAGTAACACTTTATAATTTATTGTAACATTTTTAATAAGTGTTGCAGGGAAAGTGTTACGATAGCTCTAATATGTAACAGTGTTATTTGAATAATGTTAGGGTTAAATTATAATTAGTTATATATTGAGGTATATTTTAAAAGTTTTTGAAATTATAGGAAACTCGTTGTAATAAATTAAAACAAACATCAAATTACCCAATTAGTTACATCAATTATAAATGGACAATATTCCCTTCTAAAACTCTAATTTTTGGCTAAAAGTGTCAATATCACCCTGCAAAATGAGAAAATATCAATCTAACCCTAATTTTTGGATGAATTGTGCAGTTATAACCTTTTGTACCATATCCAATGTTGACTTGGAAATTTTGGTGTTGACCATCGCAAAATGACCAAAATACCCCTAGTTTGCTATCAAAAAAGTGAACAATTTAATCCGCATCGTTATCAGAATTATAGGGTTATATCAGTACTTAATTTTGATTACTAGGTCTATATAAGTACTTTTCAAAAAATATAGGTCCAGATCAGTAAATTTTAAACAATTTTGGTTCCAAGCTTGGAACCCTAACTTCCTTGACTCGTTTCTCCTTTTCAGATCGACCAATCCCAGCAGCACAATCCGAATGCAAAAAGAAGCTCTGCTCGATTCGTCCAATGACACGCTGTTGCACCCCGTAAATTTGCAAGAAAATCCCCCCTAGCCCACCATCTAAATGGTAAGAAGCCTCTGATTCTGTCAGCTAAAAGCACTGGCAATCAACTTCCAATCTGGGTACAAGTAACCCAACATGAAACCGAGCAGAAACCTGAAGCAAAACTGTCTTACTAATGGCAACTAATGTTGAGCTCATCGGAGAAATGGTAGTCCATATCAAAGCCAAAAAATCCAAACCAAACAGTATCTTCATCATAAAAACAAAACCATGGAAAATACCAAAAGCAAAAATGCCCCTGTCACCACCTGCTGTTGAAAATTTCCGGTAAGCAATCAAACCTTGCTTGAAATCAAACCTCTCAAAGCTGCTAAAATCTTACCCGACCCAATTGGTGCTCGTTGGAAAACGAACCCCATCAAATAAAAAGATACAGACCAAGAAATTCCGAATCCTTACCGCAACCGTGAATTCAAATAATCAAATTCAAAAAAATTTTAATATCCAAATTAACAAAATTCCACACATCATCCTAGAACAAATCACCACAAATATTCCCATAAAATTCCAACAATCCGTTCCAAATTCATAATCCCAATCAGCCGAAATAATAAATATAATTTATCACTTGAAAAAACTAGAACTTTGAACAGCAAAGTCATTAATGAAATCGTACTTGATTGTTTTCGGTGGCTCAGGATCTTCTGTTACACTTTTGTGTACAACTATCTGTTACAACAATAAGATTCTCCCATTTGTACCTCCTAATAAAATTACACCAAAATAAAAATCATTAAACCAATATTAGTTAATTTAGGAGGGACACATGACAGAATCTTATTGGTGTAACATATAGTGGTACACAAAAGTGTAACAGAAGATACTGAACCGTTTTCGGTTGCCCTGTTTTACAGACCAAAAGAAAATTTGATTGATGTCGTTCTTCTCTCCACCTGCTGGAAAATTGTGAGTCCACTTCAGCAAATCGGTGACACTTTTAGGGGCACGTCAGCAACAAGGAACGATCAGTGATGGAGATTGGGAAAGGGTGTGTCCGTCTGAGGATGGGAGGGGAAAGGTTTAGCGGGAAGAAGAAGAAAGAAAAATAAGGGGAAGTGGGGAGAGAGGTCATGTTTTAATATGATTTAAGGCATTTTTGTCATCTAGATTTTTTCTTTCTGATCATTTTAGCGGTAAATTGGTCATTTCATCAAATTTCGGCCAAACTTCCCATTGACAATTGAAGTTAACCACACCTACACATACATTAATAAGTTAATATTAGTGTAACACTTTCTCATTTTGCAAGATTATATTGATACTTTTAGCCAAAAGATAGAGTTATTTTAGCAATTTTTTCATTATAAAATAATATGTCAAACGGTTATTGTGTTATATTTATTGTTGTGTGCTATGGAATTAGTTTAAAATATCAATCAATTAGGCTTTATTCCTTTTCGACTTAAATGAATTTTAATTAATTGAACGTTTAGTTTAATTGCTATTAATTATGAGTAATGAATTATATAAGAATCAATTCAGTTAAATAATAGGACCACATACTCAATACAAATTTATGTGATTCACAAAATGTATAGTAATTAACAAATATACAAAGAAATGAAATGTACGGGGTATGTGATTTTTGAATATGTACACGGAATTTATTAATTTTTTTATTTTTTACAATTAATTAAATAATGATGAAACTAATTATAAAATACTTGCAAAATGTATAAATGTATTAATTATGTATCACGCAGTCTTGTTTTATACCACCTAACCGTTAGATGAGATCATTTTATAATTAACAATATAATTTGATGTTTGTTTCTACTTATAGCATTAAGATTCTCATAAATTATGGAAATACCAAGGTTTAAATTGAAAATTAGAAGAAATCAAGATACACTTTTTGGGTTGCATTAATCGGGTCATAAACTTATAACTACTACACGTTGCATGATACATTGTAATATTACAACTAAAATATTTTACATTTCTATAATTTAAGTTAGACCCCGTCTTTCCATAGAGATGGTCATTTGTGAGGCAGTCTAAACTTTAGGCAGGGCCTTTATGCAATTCTAACAATATTCTAGTTCCAACGACCTATCTCTAATAATTTTACAGGGCCCTATCTCTAATTATTTTACAGGGATTTATTGTTAATAACTTTCCATGGGCTTTTTTGTTCAATTTTTTCTCATCATTTTTTCCGCCATCTGTAATCTACAAAAAAAAATTAAAATATTTTTGAAAATGCAAAAAAAAATAATATGATCAGCGAAATGAAAATTATAAATTTCAGCAAAAAATAGCAGAATATCAATGAAAAATCATAAAATATCAACTAAAAAACCGCAACAAAAATTATATAAAAATTAAATAAAAGCAACAAAAATTGAAAAATCATCGACTACAACTAAAAAAATCAAATGAAAATCATAAAAACATCAACAAATATTAAATTATCAATTTTTTTAATAAAAAATATCAACATTTATCACCCAAAAGCTAAAAACATCAATTCCTATCATCTAAACTTCCCCTGAAAAATGAAAAATGTCAACATAAGGAAAAAAACACTACAAAACATGAACCATATCACCAAAAAAACTACAAACATCAGCCCTGTCACCTAAAACTCACATAGAAAATGAAAAACATCAACATGAGAGAGAGAGAGAAAAGCTAAAAATATCAACCCATATAACCTCAAAAAAATACAAAACATCGACTCATATCAACTAAAACATACCCAAAAAATGAAAAAACATCAACACGAGAGGAAAAAAATTAAAACATCAACAAAATAGCTATGGTACCCCAAGAGTATAAATTCTTCACTCTGAAAATCATAAAACATCAACAATTTTTTTATAAAAAGAAAACTACAAACATCAACCTATATCATCGAAAAACTACAAAAATCAACTCCTAACACCTAAATCTCATCCGAAAAATGAAAAACGTCAACATGACAGAAAAGACACAACAAAATATCAACTCTTATCACCTAAACCTCAAGCGTAAAATGAAAAAAAAAAACATGAGAAAACTAACTACAGATATCAATCCACATCACCCAAAAAAAGACACTACAAATATCAACTTCTATCACCTAAAATTCGGCCAAAAAAATGAGAAACAACAACATGAGAAAATTTAAAAATTTAAAAATATCAATCAATATCACCTAAATAAACTACAAAAACATTAATTCATATCAAATAAACCTCACCCAAATAATGAAATATATCAATATGGACGGAAAAAACTACAAACCCCAACCAAAAAATTACAGTACCTGAACAAGCATAACTCTTCAAAAAAAAGTCCCAGTGGAATTCGAACCCAAGTCTATAACCTCAAAGTTTAGAGTCCTAACCACTAGACCAAAGAACAATTAATGAATATTTTCTTAGTCGGATAATAATAAAGCTCATCATGTACCTTAAGAATATAATTTCTTCTAAAAAACATAGCCTACTGGGATTCGAACCCAGATCTACAACCTCATAGCTTAGAGTTCTAACCCCTACACCCAAGAATCTTCATTCATCATAGACTAAATCAAATAATATTAAAGCTCAACAAGTCTTCGAATAAAAATAATATACAAAATTAAATCTCACTTCTCATAAGCCGAACTCGGTCCGTGGCCGCCGCCGTTCTCCGTCGCCACCGTTTGACGTCACCGCTGCATTAGCTTCACGCGCATCATGTTCTTCCTCGGGGGCGACATCTCACGCGCCTTCTTCTCCAGCGTCTGCTTCTTGCTTCCTTCGTCGGGCGTCATGCTCTTTTGTCGTTGTCAATCTTCGACAGCGGCTCCGACGATGAGCCTCGAAGCTTCAGATTCGAGTCGAGGCTCATTAATTAACAACGACGGAGACTCAATTCGTTGCATTGCCGCCGTGGGGAAATCAGCAGCAGCGACGCCTGATTCAACAACCCGATTCCTCGAACGGCGCCGTTCGATTCATCGCATCGCCACCGCCACCGCCGGGTAATAAGTAGCAGCGTCACCTGATTCAGCAGCCAAATTCCTTGATCGGGGCCTCTGCACAACAAGCTACGACGGCGGAGAGGTGAAACCCTAGAACATCGCTGCTGGAATATCGTCTCCGCAGCGGAATCACTAGCTCAGATCCAACGATTTTCCAACAATTGAAGGAGTAGGAAAACTGGTGAAATTCCAGCAAAAATCCGGCCGTGAACCGGCGAAAACTGTCAGCCTGAGGCGGTTTCCGATCGGTTGCAGAAAAAATGAAAATTCTATTTTTTTTATATCTATAGTAGTTTGATAATTGCACAGAATGTCCCTAAATTTATCAACATTTTAAAAAAGAAATCCATCCCAAATGAGACTTCTTATAATTGTAAAATAAACTCTGGCGTAAAGTTTAGACTGACTAAAATAAGATTTCGTACTTTCCATAAGTCTATTGAAAGACTATTTCCAAGAATTTATCATTTTAAAATATAAATAATTACAATCTAACATTAAAATTTATAGAAATAATTTTTTTATGATTGATTTAACATTGGCATAGATGAAGTCCTAATATTATATATAAGTAAATATATAAATGATTAAAATATTTTTTAAAATAAAAATAATGATTAATGTGCAGTTTAGATAGGGTAAAGAGTTTGACCTAGAAGATAGGAACGGGCTGATGTTTTTGTATGGGAAAGGGTGCAGCACAGAATCCCTAACTGCATGGCATACAAGTGTGCGGTGGAGTGGTGAGATTGCAGCCAACATCTCTTCTGCATGAGGCACAAGTGTTTCTTCTCTTGCCACTCCATCGTCCTACTTCTTTTTCCTTCTTTTGAAATCTCAGTCTAGATCTTTCCTCAAGAATATCTCCTACAATCATCCTCTCCAAACTAATTACTGTAATTATCTTTGCATCCTTGAATCCTCACACAATTTTTATTTAAGTACCTGCAGAGTTGGGTCATGTTTTCTGAAGTTTAACTAAATAAGTGTGTTGAAAAATTGTAATATGACTAAAATAAGTTAAATCACACCTAATTAAATTTATGATGAACTGAACTGAATTGAAACATAAAGCTTGTAGAACAGGCCTTAGATTATCCAAAATTGCGAGTCTCGCATAAATTAGTCTATGATTGGGATGGTATAAAATAAGTTTGCAGTCTACGTGTAAAATAAATCGTTGAACTTTTTACCTATTTGAGCATGAAACAGATGATATTCACGAATTACCATTATACTCCAAACTTTATCAACTACCATTGCAGTCTACGTAGTATAAATTTGGATTTCCCAAACCAAAAACGAATCGATTCCATGTTTTTCAAGAATACCTTCCATAAAAACGAGAATAATAAGTAAAGGGGATCAACTACAATAACTCCAAGACCGAGTCAACCAATCCTAATTTCCCCAAAATAGGAGGGGCAGAGGGCAAGGAATTATTATAGTTACCGCGGTAATTGCACCAGCAACGAATACGGTCAAGCGGTTGCACATCGCAAGCAGCGTGGCGGGTCCCACGCTCGTGTTGTTGAAAGAGCCCCACAGCTTTCGGAAATTAGAACTTGTACTCCATATTTCCGCGCTTTACCCGCTGTTACACCCGTACATTGTCTCCTCTTTATTATTTTCTTAAAATTAATATTTCCCCTATATAATATTCCGAATTCATTTTTTAATCCCCGTTTCCCCGTATAAAAGCTCCTCCTCCTCCGACCTTTTCTCAGTCGCCTCACTTTTCCAAGAGAGAGACCCAAAACACAAATCAAAGCC
>JAULKM010151304.1:0-17243 GCA_032355605.1 Rubia tinctorum | reverse complement strand
TTTTGACTACTTCCAGGAAACCATTCCCACGACCAGCTTAATCGACGTCATCTCTCCACCGCAACCACCACGAGGCTGTCGTGGCTACAGCCGACCACGACCGATTTTGTGGTATAACGAGATTACATTGAAGTGGGAATAAAGTTAAGGAACAAGCTAAAAAAAGAGAGTACGATGGATGTGCTTTAGGCCTGAACTTCGGAAGACTGAGGTGTTGCTGAGGTGGATGGTTGTTGTGTGTCGCCGCTCACTGCCATTAGCCGGATGAATCCCTCGGGAATTTGCGCGCCGTTGACCGGGACATTGTATGGTTTTACCCGGCTTCTCTAGTCGCCGCTGCTGCCCGAGGTGTTGACTACCTTCGTCTGGAAGTTGATCGTCGTGCTCCGTTCATTGGACGTCGATGACCTATCATTGACCTTTCATTGGTCGTTCATTGACCGTCGTTGACCGTGCTCCGTTCATTGACCGTGCTCCGTTCATTTATCGTGTTCCGTTCATTGACCGTTGTTAAATGTGCTCCGATCATTGACCATGCTCCGTTCGCTGGTCATGCTCCAGTCGTTGATCGTGCTTCATTTGTTTAAGTGTTCCATCTATTGACCGTGCTTTGTTCATTGACTGTGCTCCGTTCGTTGAACGTGCTCCGTTCGTTGACTGTGTTCTGTTGGTTGACCGTGCTCCGTTCATTGACCGTCGTTGATCGTGCTACGTGCAGTAACTATTAGATGACCGTTGTTGACCCGACCGTTGACCGGCTATGACCCTGTCATTGACCATATTTGACCCATGCATTGACCGGCTATGACCCAGCCGTTGACCATGTTTGACCCGTCTATTGGCCGGCCGCTGACCCGGCTTTGACCCGTCCATATGACCGGGCTTCGGCCGTACGAAATGCTCGCTCTCCGCCACCGCCAGATCTGCAACGTTATCGGAGAAGAAGATCGATCTCCGCCTCAACCAGATCTACAACGGTCTTCTCTCTGCCGGTTTGCTCGGTCGCAAGTCGGCCTTGGTTTTGGTCGGGCCACCAAGCTCCGCTCCGGTTTCCTGGTCCGTCGTCCGCTCCGGCCTTGGCTTCAGTTTTTTCCAACCGGTATCTTAGCTTGGATTCGCTCGGCGACTAGCTTTTCCCCACTCATACTTCATTTATACTACCGACAGGGACAACTAAAAATAAAAAGGGTGGGGAGGCTTCGGACGACCGGTGGCTACGGCGGTTGTGGAGCTGGTTTGGTTTTGGTTTCTCGAGAGAGTTTCAGACTTGGTCGAGAGTGATTGCTAGGTGATTTCCTTATAGCACGGTGGAATGCGTTTATTTTGTTTACTGCAATAAAGTTGGAGTTTTGGGCATGCTGCATCATGAGTCAAGCCAATCATTATCAACGAAAATCATGTTAATACTACTAGTAGAATCGAATTTGGAAAAACAAACAATTAAAATATAACTAATAGGACATTAGGATTCAAAAACTAATCGTAAAGTCCATATTTGTTAATTGGCAATTTGTGAAAATTATGCAAATATGGAATGTTGTGTTGTACCATCAATTATGGTATGACTTGTGAAATAAGGAAGTTTATTGCGGAATCCAAGAAACATATATTCCATCCGAGTTGTGTTTTAGTTGGAGAATATATCAATTCTTATATTTATGTGATTGAATTAGATTTATATCATATGGATTGATATGGAATTTTGTGTGTATGAAGATATGGATGGAATATTCTATTTCCTTACTTTAAGGAATTTTATATGGCAATTCCTATATCAAAGAGATTTGATTTTTGTTATAATATATTATGGAGAATGAATTCTATTTCGCACAAAACTTGATGCGTTCGATCGGTCTTCTATATTGATGGCTGAGCTACTTACGGATTTAACAGAAGAAAATCTGCATTCAGATTTAACTCATTGATAGTAGCCGAGAGCTTTTACGTGTGTTCCAACATGATCAAAACTCGTTTGATCTTAAGTTTAGAATCAAATGCTTTAATTCTTCGGGAGGAGGAGATCCAGTGTCGACGAGTATCGTGGTCAAAGGGAGTCTGATCAAAGTGGATCTGTAGCAAGGGGATCTTGCAAAATTCACACGTTGTAATTAGAAAAGATAAGTATAGTTGTATGGTGTACATTGTACGTTATCTTTATTATTAGTGAATTTATTCTGAACTAGGCTAGGCCCCGCATATGTAGGTGAATTTCACCAAACCGCGTAACCAAGTCTGTGTGTCTCTGCTATTACTTTTACATACTTGGTTAGATGATTGATGTTGGAATATAGTTGTGGTAATTAAACGAATTTAGGTAAAACCAAATTTCATTTGGTATCAGAGCTAAGTCACTTACTCTTGCCTTGGTTGTGTCAAGGAAAGTGTGATCCAATTTTACCATGGCGGAAAAAGAAGGATCTTCAGTGTCTCGGCCACCATTACTGGAAGGAACAAACTACCACTGCTGGAAGGCACGCATGCGGGTGTTCATCGACTTACTGGATGAACTAGCATGACACTTTGTGGAAACAAAATGGAGTCATCCAACTGAGGATGCAGAAATGACTTCAAAAGAAAAGGATGGAGAATCTTCAAGTGTGAGGAAGAAGAAACTTAAGGATAAAGCAATATGGACTCCTGATGAACTTAAAGCGTCTATGGAAAACTCCAAAGCATTGAATGCTATCTCTTAGATGAAAGTCAGTTCAAACTCATATCCACATGTTATCAGCAAAGAAAGCTTGGGGTATTCTACAATCAGTGCATGAGGGAACAAGTCGAGTACGTGAATTCAAGCTGCAAATGTTGGCCACGAAATTTGAAGAACTGGAGATGGAGGAAGATGAGACTGTTGCGACATTTAATGGAAAGCTGAGAGATATATCAAATATGTCTTATCAACTTGGGAAAACTTATAAGGAGGGAAAACTTTCAAAGATTCTTGATGAAAGTTGTCGCCATTGAAGAAGCAAGAGATGTGTCTAACATGTCACTGGATGAATTGATGAGATCTTTGCAAACTTATGAGATGACTCTAGAACCTCCCACAAAGAAAGCGCAAAAAGAATTGGCATTTAAGGCTTCGTCATCAAAGGCAGACCATGATGGTGAAAGTGATGATGGTATTGAAGAATTTGCATTAATCACTAAGAATTTCTCAAGAATGTTGAAACAAGTGGTGAACAGAAGACCACGGGAGCAAGCTGGTGATAGTGGGAATAGACCTCGGACACAAGAATTTTGAAATAACCGAGGAACACAATTTGAATGAACAAATCAACATTTCTTAAGAAATCGGAGTGGAGAACCGAAGCAGTCTTGAAGAATACAATGTAGAGAATGTGAAGGATACAATCATATCCAGGCTGAATGTGCTAATATACGGAAGAAGCAAGGAAGATCATGTGTAACCTCAAAGAGTGATGATGAAGAAGAGGAAGAAGAAGAACTCACTAGCAACTATGTTGCTTTTGGAGCAAAAATAAATAATATAACAGAAACATCTGGTTCATGTTCAAACATGGTGATGGTTGAGAAATATGTATGTTCCAACATAGAAAAACACAGCAGTAATGTCTCAAGTGATGATGACAGTTAGGAAGTAAACAATAAAAACCTCTACAATGCATACCAGGACATGTGCGAGATGTGGCTTAAAGTTATCGAGGCTAACAAAGTTCTTAAATCTGAGAAAAGTCAACTTGTTGAAAGAAAGACGAAACTGGCAGATCTAGTTGAAAAACTTGATATCAAGATTGAACAACTAAAACAGAAGTTGAGTTTGAAATCTGAAAGGGTTGAGATGGCTGAAGTTGCAGTCATAAAGCTGAATACTGGAAAAGCAAAGTTAGATGATATATTGACTATGGGAAGGAATTTTGGCGATAGACAAGGAATAGCCTATGACGGAGTGAAAATGGTACTATCGACTTCAAGGCTAAAATACAGGCTATGAAGAAGAAAGCGATGAAGACACGACGACGCAAACCTATACTATGTCACTACTGCTCCTATCAAGGTCACATACGGGAATAATATCTTAAGCTACTCGGATATATCATGAATGGACGAAAATTGTCGGCATATTCAAACATGGATGATAATCAAAGATCCAAATTGGTCAGGAAGGTATGGATCCCTAAGTGTACCACTACTTGTCTAGTTATTCACACGTCTCTTATTGCACACTCTAGAGATTCTTGGTACTTTGATAGTAGATGCTCCCATCATATGATTGGAACCCAGGAGTACTTGTCAAAGATTAAGCTATATGATGGTGGTTTTGTTACTTTTGGAGATGGAAAGAAGAGTAGTATTGTTGGCAAAGGAGAACTATAGATTGAAGGATTTCCAATTTTCAAAAGCGTCTTACTTGTGGAAGATCTGGAAGCAAATCTACTATCAGTCAGTTATGAGATGACAATATGATTGTGGAGTTTCACAAAGACAAATGCATCGTCAAACATGGTGAGGACAAACTACTCTCAGGGATTCGATCCTCAGACAGCTGCTACTTGTTGGAACAAGAAGTGAGGTGCCTCAATTCTAAAGTAGACGAAGGAGTCATGTGGCATAGGAAGCTCAGACATATCAACCACAAAACATTGGTGAAGATTCTAAACTCTAAAGCAGTTTAAGGTATGCATACTCTCACTAATCAAAAGGGAATCCTATGTGGACCATGCCAAGAAGGTAAACATATTAGATCATAGCATGCATCTATTCAGTATATTACCACATCAATAAATCTTAAATTATTACACATGAATTTAATGGGTCATATCAAAACACCTAGTGTGAATAGCAAGAAGTATATTTTTGTATGTATTGATGACTTTTCCAGATTCACTTGGGTAGCATTACTCAAAGAAAAATTTGATACTCTGGATGTATTTAGAAGTCTGGTGATCAAACTACAAAGAGAAAAAGAAAGTCCGGTTGGGAAGATTGTGAGAATTTGCAGTGATCATGGAAGAGAATTTGAACATTCTCAGTTTAGTGACTTTTGTGATAAACTCGACATTCAACATGAGTTTCATCATCTGTCACACCTCAACAGAACAACATTGTTGAGAGGAAAAATAGGACCCTGCAGGATATAACTCGAGTTATGTTGGTAGAGAAAAATGTTCATAAGAAATGGTGGGCAGAATCAATCAACACAGTGTGTTACACGATAAACATAGTGTACCTTCGTCCATTCACTAACAAGACATCATGTGAGATCTAGAAAAGAATAAAACCAAATGTTTCGTATTTTTATGTCTTCGACAGTAAGTGTTACAAAATCAGAGATAGAGAACAACTAGCAAAGTTTGACAACCGCAATGATGAAGGAATTTTTCTGGGTTACTGAGTAAATAGCCGTGATTATAGAGTATAAAATCTCCATAAAATACCTTTATGGAGTCTATTAATGTGATCGTTGATGATTCAGATGGGAAACAAGTATCAAGAGAAGGAGAAGATGACCCAGTCCCAGTTCCTGTTCCAACATAGGTCACTTTGACTGGTCAGCAAGTTGATGATGGAACACTAGCAGATTCAGAGAATCCGAATGACCCTGAATATTTCGATGTTGGAACATCCATTCCCAGTACTCGTGTTCCAACACAGGTCGAACCTGAAAGAAGTACCAAGAGAACTCGTTCACTACCACGAGTAAACTACAGGGAACTTGCAGGATTACAGTGTTTCATCTCCCTTATTGAACCGAAGAATTATAAAGAAGCCCTCATGGATGAGTATTAGATTGCAGCTATGCAAGAGGAACTTGGGAAGTTTGAACTGAATAATGTATGGTATCTAACTCCTGGCCCGAAAGGTATCAATGTCATTGGCACCAAGTGGGTCTTTAAGAACAAATATGATGCTAATGGTCAGATTACTTGAAATAAAACAAGATTGGTTGCTCAAGGATACACTCAAGTAGAAGGAGTTGATTTTAATGAAACTTTTACACCAGTTGTCAGGTTAGAATCTATTTGAATCTTACTAGCTATTTCCTACACTATGGATTTTGGGTTGTTCCAGATGGATGTAAAAAGTTGTTTTCTGAATGGAGTAGTGAATGAAGAAGTATATGTCGAGCAACCTAAAGGTTTTGAACATTCTCACCATCCACATCATGTATACATACTCAAAAAGGCACTATACGATTTAAAACAGGCACCTAGAGCATGGTGTGAGCGATTGAGTAACTTTCTCATTAAGAAAGGTTATCGTTGAGGGAGAGTAGATCGCACTTTATTTTTGTTGGATAGATCATCAAAAAAAGTTGATTGCTCAAATTTATGTTGATGATATCGTGTTTGTCTCTACCTCAAAATCCATGGTACAGGATTTTGTCACTCTAATGCAGGATGAATTCGATATGAGCATGATTGGTGAACTCACTTATTTTATAGGACTTTAAGTGAAACAAGAAAATAATGGGCTATTCATCAATTAGAGTAAACATGCTATGAATTTGGTGAAAAGGTTTGGTTTACGAAACTCTCGACCAGTTCGAACTCCAATGGGAACCATGGAAAAATCGGGGAAGGATAACAAAGGTGTTTCAGTTGATCAAAAATTGTATAAAAGTATGATTGGAAGTTTACTGTAGCTTACAGCAAGTCGACCAGACATATGTTTCAATGTAGGGGTATGTGCGAGATTTCAAGCTAATCCAAAGGAATCACATCTGACTGCAGTGAAGAGAATTATTAGATATGTGAGTGACTTATGAGTATGGTATATGGTATTCTAAGAATCAAGACTCAATTCTTATTGGCTATAGTGATTCAGATTGGGCTGGTAATGCAGATGACCTCAAAATCACTACATGTGGTTGTTTCTTTATTGGCACTAATTTGGTTTCGTGGTATAGCAAGAAGCAAAATTCTATTTCTTTATAGTCTGTTGAAGCTGAATATCTTGCTGATGTAAGTTGTTGTGCATTATGGATGAAACAAATGTTGAAAGACTGTGGAATTCATCAAGGGCCTCTGAAGATTCTATGTGACAACAAAAGTACTATTGATATCTCTAAGAATCCAGTTCAGCATTCTCGAACTAAGCACATTGATATACGACACTATTTTATTCGAGATCTTTTTGAAAGGAAGGAAGTCTTGGTAGCATATGCTCTAACATCGGAGCAACTTGCTGATATTTTCACAAAACCACTGGATTCTACCACCTTTGAGCTACTTGAGAAACACTTAGGTGTGTGCCATATTTGAGGTACCCCTATACAAGCGTTTTCTAGCATTAGATTTTTTGTATTTATTTTTGTGTGTACAGAAAATTGAAAAACACAAAAAATAGAAAGAAGAAAAATACCAAAATATAGAAGTGGCGTTTGCATGCTGGAATATGCAAAATCTCAAGAAAGAGAGAGGGATTTAATGGAACTGAAGGCGGGTAGTTCAAAAGGTAATTATTACCTTGGAAAGAGAAAAGGCAATGCATGGTTATTGAGGAAGGAAAGTAAAAAAATTTAAATTTTAACTTTCCATCTCCCTCTAGTGTTGTACTTTCCCGCAAACTCTCTATCCGATATTCTTACCATACTCTTTCAGTTGTGCTTGGATTTTGTGTGGATTCACCCTACTTAGTAGAGGTTGAGAATTTTTTCTGAAATTTTTGGTTTGAGAAAATTGTTCACAAAACCACCATGGAGAAGAGCAGTGCTTTCAAGAAAATGTTCGGTGAGCCTGAGCAAAATCTGAACTTGGCCGAAATAAACATGCTTGGGCCATGGGATGGTGTTCACTAACTGGGGGTGGAAGTCGTCCGGTCACCACCTGTTCAGCCTGTACAGGATCCATCCCTGCCAATGAAAATCAAGGTATTCTAAGAGAAATCTTTTACTTTTAATGGTCAAACTTTCAAATCTCTAGATGATTGCATGAAGTATTATTTGAAACATAAAAAGAAAGTAGATCTGAGGGTGTATAATTCTTTGTCCAGAAAGATACATGGAGGAATTAAAACCTAGGCTGGCAGAATTAGCATGTATAGAGCATGAGGGCAAGAAGGTTATATGTGTGTATACTAAGGCTTCTGGGCTGAGAAAGCTAAGACTAAGGAGAATTACTAAGTGGCCAAAAGAACTAGGTTTGCTAAGTCTTGTGAGTTATAAGATTGTGCAGATTTATGACCCTATTGTGGCTGAGAACTTGGAAGGTTTGAGGAATGCTCAACCACCAATCATTGTGATTGATGATGATGAAGATGTTGAGATGGTGTTTGAGGATGAACCAAAGGAAGTCATTGCAACTGATATTCCAACATTAGTTCACGAAGAGGATCTTGACATGGGTGGTGGATCAAATGATGTTCCAACACAAGAAAAGGATGATATAAATAACCTTGCTAAGGAGATTGTTGGAGAGACCCCTGAAATAGAGACAGAGGGAGATGAGAGTATTGTTGAAGAATCTGTTGATGATGATGTTTAAACATCAGATCAGCCTGTTGAAGAAAAGGATGTTGTGGCTGCTGAACATGACTTTGATGATGTTCCAACATCAGGTCATCAATCGAGTGAAGAAATTGAGATTATTGATGTGGAAGCAAGTGGTGCTGGAACCCATGTTCCAACATTGAGGGATTCTGCAGAAAACCTGGTCTACTCCAGTGATGAGGTACTGGATGAATTTGTGCAAACCCTGCCAAGAAGATCCAAGAGAAAGGCATCTACATCTGAGCCTCTAAAGTCATATCCAAAGAAGAAAAGGGAAAGGCCAAAGTTGGTCAAAGTTCAAGACTTGCTCCTTCTGCAGAACATGCACTGAATTTTGAGTATTTTTTATGATGAATGTCTGGAAATCTGCAAAAATAATTTGCCAAAAGAAGATCATTGCAGAGAGACCAGTTGACTTGACTGCTTACAAGAGTCGTGGATTTGCTAATTTTCTAGAGTATATGGGGTTCACAATAGTTGCCTCTGGATACAAGAAGTACAATTAGGATTTGGTGCAGGAGTTTTACTCAAACCCGATGGAAGGAAATCTAGACCCTGAGTCTGTTTGGTACAACGGAGTTTATGTTCAAGGTAAGGTGGTTAGATTTTCTGGGGAGCTGATCAACAAAGTGCTTGGGTTGACTATCCAAAAATTTAAGACTTTTTATTCTGAGGATTTTTCAGTTAGCTATGATCATATCCTGATAGAACTCACATGAGGGTATCAGACTCGGTGACCAGCTCAAGGTAATGCAGTTGATTCCATCCTCAGTACCATGTACTTTTGTTTATTTTAGTTAGCCATAAACTGTTGGACTCCTTCTTCTAACACCACTGCCCTAAGCCGAGATATGGCTAAGTTGTTATATTGTATTGGCACTAAGACTCCTATGAATCTTGGTCTCCTTATCCAAGAAAGCATAGTTGAGCATGCTAATTCATCTCAGGTTAAGAACTCCTTACCATATCCTTGTATAATCCATGGGGTTCCGAAAGGAGAAAAGGTGAAAGTTGAGGAGAGTGATGTGGTGCTGTCTATAGTTCCTCTTAAAACGAACAAGAAAACCTTTCAGTTCAGGATTGTTAAGGATCTTCCTTGGAATCCATCACAAGCTGGAACTTTATCAGATGTAGCTCAGAGAGTCACAGAAGCTAAGAAGTTGGCAGTTCAAGCCAAAATCGCAGTCTTGAAGGTCCAGTTAGCAACCATGGAAGCATAACTTGCTCAGATAAATGCTTAATTTTTTTGTCTGAATTTTTATTTTGATGTTAGTGATACTTTGGCATGTATTATGGACCCAAGGGGGAGATTATTTTTTTTTTGGATTTCTGGTTTCTAATTTTCTGGATATTATTTTTGGGTCCAGCTGGAAGATAGGGGCATTATGGAATTCTTGTTTGGCTTAGAAGAATATGTTCTTATTCTCGGATTTCTAACAATCGGTTGGACTGATGTTCTAACATGGGGTAAAATGTTGATCTAAATATATTGTTGTTTTATGACTGTCCATTTGATGTTCCAACATGGGTGTTGAGGATTATTGGATGGAGTTGTGATATTCATGGGGAGTTAAATTTGTGTGTCAGCATACATATTGATCTGATAGTTCTAATTGCATAATTGACGTTTTGAAAATTCAAAAAGGTTGATGGGTCCACAAAATGCCAAAGGGGAAGATTATAGAGTCCAGATTTATTAATTGCCATGGAAATTATGCAAACATGGAATGTTGTGTTGTAACATCAATTATGGTATAACTTGTGAGATAAGAACGTTTATTATGGAATCCGAGAAACATATATTTCATCCGAGTTGTGTTTTAGTTGGAGAATATATAAATTCCTATATTTATGGAATTGGATTAGATTTATGGAATATGGATTGATGTGGAATTTCGTGTGTATGGAGATATGGATAGAATATTCTAATTCCTTACTTTAAGAGAATATATTTGGTAATTCCTATCTCCAAGAGATTTGATTGTTATCCGAATATATTCTAGAGAAGAAATTCTATTTCGCATCGAACTTGATGTGTGCTATCGGTCTTATATATTGAGGACATTCTGGCTGAGCTACTAACAGATTTAATAGAAGAAAACCAGCATTCAGAATTTACTCATCAATAGTAGCCAAGAGCTTTTACGTGTGTTCTAACATGATTAAAACTCTTTTGATCTAAGCTCAAAATCGAATGTCTTAATACCTTGGGAGGAGGACATCCAGCGTCGACGAGTATCGAGGTCAGAGGGAGTCTGATCAGGGCGGATCGGTAGTAAGGAGAGCTTGCAAAATTCACACATTATAATTAGAAAAGATAAGTATAGTTGTATGATGTTGATAAGGAAATAGAAACTCTTTCCTTGTAGGAAAGGTTATGAATAGTAGTTACCTTAAGAATTAGTTTCCTTATAGAATTAGTTATAGATGGTAATATCTTTATAGACTTTGGAATCCTATTCTCGTTAGACTTGGTTTGTTGTAACCCTATGTATTACAACCCTCATTGATGTGTGTCATTGATATGATATCAATGCATCATTAATAAAGTCCTTTATATTTTATCATGGTATCAGAGACTAAAAATTCGGAGACCTAAACCCTAAATAAATTCTGCTGCCGTCTTCCGCATGATCCACCGCCGTCAAGCCGCGCGTTACACTACACGCGTCGCCACCGTCGTCGACTATCCTGCCGGTTGTTGATTTCCGATCGCCGCTGCCACTTCATGGTTTCCGCGATCCGTACAACTCTGATCTGTCGGTGAGTGGCGTTCACGGGCTACCGTCCGACTCCACACGCCGCCATCGGTCTTCCACGAGCCCCGTGTTACCTACCCGTACCGCCGATCTGCTACCACCGCTGATCCGAAACTATGTATGCACCTGGTTCTAGTTCCGATGTTGTTGAGCGAGCCCACATCGCTGTTGAAACTGAGGCTAACAAGCTACAGAATCTAAATGTCGGGATTGCAGTTTTACTCAACCAGTTGCAATTCTAATCTGGCTCTGAAGGATCTGTCCCCAATGGTCGATCTCTGAATGATCCTTACTTCCTTAGTACATCTGACGGCCCCGGTTTGTCAATCTGTTCCGTCATACTAAAAGGTGAAGAAAAATACATTGAATGGTCTGCAACAATTTGTGGCGCTATGCTTGCCAAGAGGAAGATTGGTTTCATTGATGGAATCATTACCAAACCCCCAGATAATCACCTTGATGCAGTTGATTGTCCTGGAGTTAATGCTACCCTTGTTTATTGGATCTTACAGTCTCTAGATCCACCGTTGCGTTAATTTTTTTTAATTTTTTTAATGATTAGCAATTTCATAATTTTCTTCGCAAGTTGGACATTCTTGATTATCATGCTCCAACTTGAGAGAGGGTGATAAGAAAATAGAAACTCTTTCCTTGTAGGAAATGTTATAAATGGTAGTTACCTTATATAATTAGTTTATTTATATAATTAGTTATAAATGGTAATATCCTTATCGACTTTGGAATCATATTCCCGTTAGACTTTGGTTTATTGTAACCCTATATATTATAACCCTCATAATTGATGAGATGTGTCATTGATGTAATATCAATGCACCATTAATAAATTACTTTATATTTTATCAGATATACATTGTACGTTATCTTTCTGATTAGTGGGGATATATTTTGAACTGGGTAGGCTCTGCACACGTAGGTGAATTTCACCGAAATGTGTAACCAAATCTACGTGTCTCTGCTATTACTTTTTCATACTTGATTAGATAATTAATATTGGAACATAATTGTGGTAATTAAACGAATTTAGGTAAAATCAAATTTCACTAATTTATACAGCCAATCTCAACTAAATCGTAAAGAGAGAGAGAACGTAGTTTAATAACATGATCCGTATTTTATGAAGATTATAGGTCAATTAAAATCATGTTCTTAACGGTAATTGCTGTTAGATCTCACGAATTCAATGTTTCTAACATCAACCTTCGTACTCCATTTGTCTCATTTCAAACTGCAATTTAACAATTCATTTAGTCAAAACTTTTTAACGTTGATCGTAAAATTAAATTTGTATGTGATACCTTGTTAGTTTCATTGTAATAAACATTTTAAAATCTTAACTTTTCACAAGTTTTAATTATCCATAATAAATGATATTAATGTTCAAACATTTATTGAATCAACAGTTGAAAGTTAAAGTGTGTAATTTGAAATGTAACACATGAAGTACTAAAGGTAATGAATTTATCATTCCATATACTTATCACAAGTACCATATAATAGAAATTGTTTGTTTGGTGCTGTCAGTAGGGGATATTGAAGTCATTTTGACTAATCTAAACCCAAGTTGTCTAAAAATAACATATTAATATTATAACATGTCACTGATTTTAATTCTTTAATATATATAATCAATCATAATCTCAAGCACCATATAATAGAAATTATTTGTTTGGTGCTGCCAACCGGGGATATGAAGTCATTTTGACTAATATAAACCCAAGGTGTCTAAAAATAACATATTAATATTATAATATGTTATCAATTTTAATTCTTTACTATATATAATCAATCATAACTTGTTAAAATATATAATTTCTAAAGATATATTTAAAACCATAAATATCTCATACTATATAGGAGTGTGTGTATATATCACTAAAGAAAATCCAATGAAACGCATAATTTGAAATAACAAAATGTTCAATTTTTTTTAAATATAATGATAGAGTACTTTCGATAGAATTATTTATACATATTATTTATTTATTATATATGACAAGGTTTGTTTTAGACCGACTAACTGTTAAATGAGGATATTTTTAAATTAGTGAGACTAATAAGTTCATTTGATGTTTATTTTTATTAATTGCAATGAGATAAACATAATTATGATAACATTTTAAATTGAATCTCAAGATATAAATAATTAATTTTTTTAAAAAATTGAATGAAATATTATAAAAATAATCAGTTTTTATTGTATTCAATATTTAACGATTTCTAAATAAATAAATTGTTTTACTTCATAACTCATATAGTTTTCTTTAGATGACTAAAATTTTAAATTTTGAATAAAATTTGATTTCAATTTAAATGCAAAACACAAAACGCACATAAAACTTAATTCTAATATTTTAATTAATAATAGTGTGCTCCGCTAGTATTATATAATCATTATTCGATTATCCCCACCTTGCTTGTCAAAACTTCTTCTCCAAATAACATGTCGAGTTGAAATATACTCACCCCGTCCTACTATTAATTTAATTTTTGAATGTCAGTTGCATTAATTTTTAACTATTAATATTTTTATTTATCTGTGTAAAATAATATTAGAAAAATTATAATTTAAAAATACATGATAAATTCAACAATATATAATATGATATAGTCTTACATATATACTAATAGGTTTTTAATGGTCGAAATTGGATTAGTTTAACTTGCAATAATTTAATTAAATAATTAATAGTGAGACGGAGGTGGTATGATCTTTTTAAAAAGGCGATAATTTAATATTACCTTCCTACAACACTCAATCATAAATGGAGGACGCATTCTGTATTTTATGAAGATCATATCTCTTTCAAAATAACGTGCTTAACAGTAATTGTTGCTAGACCACACTCATGATTCATAAATGTCTCTAACGGCAACTCGAATTTTTCTCCAAAATCTCAACTTGTTTTGCGGATAACATTTCCGATGTGAAATCGTAGCATTAAGTGTTTGGATTTTTATTTTATAAAAATAATAATCATTTGAAGATGATGGAAAAAGCGTCCAACGACAATTACAATAAATGGAATTGACAACCAACCTAACTAACCTTTAGCAATAACTAATCTATTGCAAGGATATTCAAATTATATGTCAATCGTCTGTACTATTACAGATAAGAGATCCACTAAAAAATGTAACATCGCCATCAGAGATATTAACTCGCTTTCGCAAAAATCATGACCACTTGCGAAGAGGAACGTATCAGCATCAATATCACTTCGCCAAACACATATCTACAACAGTTGTAACACCACTTGATCTTGATCCAAAACACTATCTATATTGTTCAAACTGTAAACACCTTGAAAAACACAGATTGAGAATGAAACACCTAATTGAGAAACACAAAAGAAATCTCAAAAACCTGATCTGTAAAATCAGATCGGACAAAATACATCGACATGAACAATTATATTAAATGTTCATCGTATACACATCAACCTAATCTATCTAATCAAAAAACAATACTAATGTGTGGAAACAAATCCATACTTATTCAATAACATAAACATTAAAAATATATCAATTGAAAAAATTACTGTTTTTGGGAAGATGGGAAAAAGAAGATGGAGAAAAAAAACTTTAGAGGAAGAAGGGAGTTGCCAGCTGCATAGGAAAATGTAAAATGAGTGAATGATTGAAGTAATGTTATCTTAAAAGGAAAATGTGTCAAATTTACAAAAATAACTTTAAAAAAAGAAAGTGTGTCACACCAAATAAAAGATAGGTCGATCATTCCAAGTGTTCATCTTCCTAGGTAATAAAAATCGTTCCAGTCGCTTCAAAAAAGGGGAAGGAGCGGACCAAGAGGAATTGTGTAGGCTCCAACTTCCACCAATCCTAATTGCTGTTTGTGGCCTTTATATATTTTCTGTAACCGTTAAAATTGATATTTATTAGCACCTGTATGAAAAAATGTAGGAAATGATAGTTTATGTACTCATTTTAAAACAAAATTGTAGTTTTTATTATTCTTTTTGCAAATAAACATTTCCACATTATCATAAGATATTTTTAAATGATTCTCACACACGATTAGTTGATTTAATTGAATCAACATTTTCAGTGACAATTGTGTCATCGTTGGGAAGTAAGTAACATGAAAAGCAAGGAAGACTGAAGAAATTGTGAGCATGGTTGGATTAGTGTTGTCTGGAACATGGCAGGGGAGACAACGGAGAAAAGCTGGAAGAAGAAAAAACTTTAAAAACATCAATTTAACTTTAAAAAATTGTTAAATTATATTTTCTAAATATTGGTAACTGTTAAATGGTCGGTTAAGTTCATTAAAACATGTTAAGTCCGGTAAACGAACCAAACTGAAAATATTTTTGTAATAACCTGGGAACATTTTAAGAACATGGTGCAGACGGGGAACGAAACTTGTAATTTCACCTACTGGTAAACACCTAAACTATACTTGTTTTCCGAAAAAATGAGCTATGCTTGTTATATAAAGAAAATAGCAAAAGAGCTATATTAGTCATGTATGTGTGAACTAATTTTCAACAGCACAAATAATTGAACTTTATCTAACGGAGAAAATTGGAACTACTAGTTCTTAATAAACCCAAACTCAAAGCACACATGTATAATTCACCATTGACTTTACAACCTTATCTTTCCTTCCTTCCTTCTTTCTTTCTTTCTTTCTTTCTTTCTTTCTTTCTTTCTTTGTCTATTAAGTGTAGCGATCGAGCATACCCACCCATATCATCTTTCGATTTCGTGCATGTTCGAAAAGGATAGTTGAAATCTGAGGGAATGTATGATTGGAAAGTTGCATTTGCATTTGCCAATCGTGCAATATGTTTATAGTGGTACTCGTGCAATATGCAATAGCATAATGTACTTATAAAACAGTTTTCCCATTCCCGTGTATCTCTCTTATCCCAATCACCACCATATAATAGAAATTGTTTCTTTGGTGCTGTCAATCGAAAATATTGAAGTTATTTTGACTAAATTAAACTCAAGTTGTCTAAAAATAATATACTAATATTATAATATGTTACTGGTTTTAATTCTTTACTATATATAATCAATCACAACTTGTTAAAATATATAACTTCTAAAGATATATAATAAAAGGTATTCCTTCCAACATATATCAAGCTGCTTAATTCCCTCGTCCCATCTTAAATTTCATATTCTGTATTTATTTTTTCAGACATTATTCTCTATTAAAATTTAATCGTATAATTGAATAAATATATGAGTAGTAATATTAATGTATGTAATATTATTGAATTCATCGTAACAACTAGTTTCTAAATTTCAATTTTGTACTTGTTATTGTACATATATGTTTTTAAAATAACGTGATAGTGATTAACATGTAATTTGGTCTGGGTTGAGGAGTTTTCTTTTTCATTTATTTTCTTACATTGTTCACCTAGTATTATTAGGTTTCAGTTTATGGCACGGGTTATAGAAGATAGTAATTGTGCAGAGCAAATTGAATTGAAAGAAAAAGAATTAAATAAATGGTTAAAAGTATTTTAAAATATGTTATAATTTGGAAGTATTAAAATAAAACAAAAATATCTCAAACTGGAAAACTTTATACAAATAACCTAACAGAGAGGAGTATTAATTATTTTCTTTTACTTATGGTAAAACTAACTTTTATCCACTCATTTTTTTTTCATTATCTACTCTCATCCTGCAGTATATTGGAGATTGACTCTCATATCTCATCCGCTTCAAATAAATAAATCAATTTGAGTATGAGAGTAGATGTTTTTAATAAATTAAGGTCATATCCAGTTCAGCTTATTTCATGTTCAATAATTTCATCACAATTTTTTTTACTTCTTCTCAACTCTTCTCATCTCAGCTCCAATCATCTCTTCTCATCTCCTCACAACTTTTCTCACCTCCTCTCAACTCCTCTGAACTATTCTCAACTCCTCTCAACTCATCTCAACTCAGCTCCAATCAACTGAACTCAACTTTAATAATTTAAGACCGGCTACTTTCAACTCCGTTCAATTCTTTTTAAATTTAGA